>ONZH01004444.1:0-42287 GCA_900303285.1 Rhinella marina | reverse complement strand
CATCGGGCCACCCCCACTGCCTCCGATGGGTGGATGAAGCTGCCGCAAACCCCCTGTATGCCGCGGTCAGCGTGACTGCGGCATACAGGGGGTTAATCCGCCGGCATCGGTGTTATCACCGATGCTGGCGGATACAGCAGAGGCCCGGCTGTCAGTATCAGCCGGGCCCCTGCTGCAGATCGCGGCAGGAGAGACACGTTAACCCTAGGATAAGAATGCTCGTCCTAGGGCGTTAAGTAGCGCCAGTTTAGGACGAGCATTCTCGTCCTAGGTCGCTAACGTGTTAAAAGCAATGACACTACAATAAAAAATATAACAGAAAAATAAAAAATGTTAAAAACATCAGTAAGCCATGTTAGGAGCCTGGTGGCACTTGAACTCCCTTTATTTTGGATCAGTAGGAACTTTGCATCTTTGTATGGTGCCCCTGTCTCTTTCCACTACAACTAATGGGTCTGTATGGCTGAGATTACCAACAATCCAAACTTGAAGAAAGCAGCAATTTATTACAAGCTTTCTTTCAGGATGCTGTCTTGGGTTTTAGATAGATAGGGGATAGATAGATAGATAGATAGATAGATAGATAGATAGATAGATAGATAGATAGATAGATAGATAGAGTAGCCATACAGGCTGACCCATTTTCTGAAAACAGCTGGCTTCCTGTAGTGATGTCCCATTGAGAAACATTGGATCCAGCTGCTCCTCAGCCTTCAATGTCTGCTACTAACAACAAATCTTAACACACATGAATACGTTCTGCCAGGATAGAGATCAGATGTACAACAGCATTAATATGTTATTAGCTGGAATATATCTTCTCTACTACCTTTGGCTTGTTTTTTGACCACCTCACTAATAGCATAGACCCATGTGCACCAATCCAAACAACTGCAGGCTGTTTACATTAGCAGACTTACTGCACATGGCTGGGTATAAAATAGCATGATGTTAGTAAGTGTTAATCGATGGGGAGTTTACTTTATATAGCAGATATTAGCACATTGAGTATGAAATGTTCCAAATTGTAATACTTCTAACAGTAATATAATAGCTCCTAAATTGCTTTTGATTAACCATCTTTGCTTGAAAAGGACTGTAAAGCATCAAGATACCAAGCGAGTCAAACATTTTTTTCCCTGTATCTAACTTGCAGACAAGAAAGTGGGATGGCTCCATGCTGGGAGTAAAAGGGTGATGTGAGGAGAGAGAGGAAGAGAAAATATAATGGATTTAGTGTCTTACCACAGCTGACCTTAAAAGTCTTTGAAGGCTAACAAGCCTGAAAGACACTTCAGGAAAGAAAGGCTCTTCTCCTATTCTCCTATACTAAGAAAAGTTACCTGGTCAGAAACCTATTAATCATTCCAACAACAGTTATGCAAAATATTCTACAAAAAAGACCATGACATTGGATTCTCTGTTCTGATTTAGACATTTTACATCTTACTAGTAAAGCCACATGCCATGCTTCTGCATATGTTTCTAGCAAATTAGCGAGACCTTTGGAAAAGCAGCATGTGTTCATATAAGAGGAACCCTTAAGCTTTGTTTATGCAGTAGTGACACAAACAAGGACTGAAAGCAATGGAGAACGGTCAGATGAAAAATGTTATCTTATTAACGAAAACGGAGACCACGTGTTTCTTGGGTCTGAAAACTATTAGAAATGTCTTTCTGATATGAATCGCACAGTTAATGGGGAATAATAGCCACATCTTTAACATCTTTCATCAGATGCCAGTGAGGAGAGATATGGTAACTCAATAGTTATGTGCTCCCAGTGATAAGCCTTTGCTTTGATCACCTTACATATATCCATGGTCCTTCCACAGTTCGAGCCGAGGAGAGCTTTTTATGGATGTTGCTCAACACACATTATAGCAGACAAACAAGCATTTTAATCTCTTCATTTATGTGCATATACCTACATATAAATTACATGAGGGCTATTCCATGACTATGGAGTAGGTCATTCAATGTCCAGATCATATAATATCCCAAGATGTCATAAACCAATCTATCTATTAAATGACTACAACAGAATCTGTTGGAAAATGAAATAAAGAAATTGTATACAAATGAAAATGTTCTGAAATTCTGGCTCAAATTAAAGGAGAATTCCATGGCATGTATTACAAGTAATAACAGTCTTAAACACATTTTGCAGTAACTTGCTCCATTTTGCTCCAAGTCAACTAATAAGTGGTAAGTCTAAAGATACACCAGATTTATTATCCAGCATCAGCCACTGTTATAAATCTGGTGCATCTATAGACCATCTAGTATTTTCTTACGATGTCTACATTTTACATAGTATTAGTTAATCTGTTCCATTTTTTGTGTTTCCTGGTTAGAAAATAAGTCTAACATATTACTAATGAAAGCAAACATCACACTTAAAGGGGTTGTCTCACCTCAAACACTAGGAGGATAGGCCATCACTTAGTGATGGTTGGACAACCCCTTTCAATAATGCAAGGAACTAT
Source organism: Rhinella marina (assembly GCA_900303285.1). NCBI lineage: Eukaryota > Metazoa > Chordata > Amphibia > Anura > Bufonidae > Rhinella > Rhinella marina. Next base: position 39,798 of record ONZH01004444.1, on the reverse strand, counting down.
GGGTGTTAATATTAGTGTATAACTCACTATCACTAGCAATAATAATTATAATATAACAAATATGTATGTAACTGCAATTTGTCAGCAAGTCTGTGTGGTACTGTCTGTATGTATAAGTCTTTGACATATCATGTGTGGTACAATGTGGTTTCAAGTATTTCAGAATATTTGATTTCATAGATACTGTCATAAAATGCACACATATTAGATACGATCTTGGGAACTGATAGTCCCAGACAAGTGTATAATGTCAATTTTGCACACTACCTGTGTTGACATAGCCCTGACATAAATTAAATATGAAGTGTTCAGGGAGATTCATGAAAGAAATATGAGCAACAGCCCCAAAGAGCAATACCTTTGGTGATAACATATCATCATATAATTTACAACTTGTCATCACTATGTACAGTATACATATCATACACAAAGGTATAGACCCAAAGGATTGAGAACATTGCATATAAGGTTTCTCATCACAGCTTGAAATCTTCATGAAACCAAATGTGTAACACATACATTTTGTTTTTGAAAAGGCATAAAAGTGTTACAATGGGTTTTTATTCACCTATGGAAAACCTGAAGGATCTGACTACATTCTTCATGTTCTCAGTCTGTAACCTATTACCCAGACTGAGATATTTACTATGAATTCTACGCTGAAGAATACTGTTCTCTGTTGCTTGAAATGAAAGCCTCATGTTCAAAGAGGTGACAAAATCTCAATCTTGACGCAAGTAGAAAATGCTCAAAAAAATATCTGGTGGAGGCATGAAATTGGGAACCAGAGTGTAATTCTAGACATGTACAGTAAGTATCAGAAAAAAAAGATAAAATAGTCATGTTTGTGGCAGACACGTCAGAGGAATGCTAGAGACGCTTGGGGAGAAGTGAGCACATTCGTTAATGTATGATGGAATTGCAAGAAAATTAGACCTAGGTTGAAAGAAATTTTTAATAGTAATGACCTTATTTGTAAAACTAATCTCCTCCCATAGCAGAAATTGCCTTCCTCTCTTCCTGGAAAAAACACAGAACTCTAATAGCTGCTGGTTTACTTATCCCGCTCTACTATCTACTGGATTCTAGTAGACTATTGGTTAGGTGCTCTATTGTAGGTTCAAAGAAATTGCATATTGGAGGGGTGGAGCCTGGCCACCAATGGAGTAAGATGCATGTGAGCACAGCTCCTCCACAGCAGTCCCTGCTAGCGGCAAAAAAACTGTATTTCTAGCTTCACCATGGTGAAATACGGCAGAGACAAGAAGACAGACCACCTGGGGTCTCAACTACCACAGAAAACCCCTTCGGACATGCACAGATTCCTCCAGCATCGGCCCTCCGGAGGTCCCGCCAAACCAGCAAAGATGGCGCCGGATGATTCAGCAGTGGCAGATGGCGCGGAGGATTCCGACAACCCCACTGTGGAGCTTCACAAGCATAGTGACGGTGAGATAGCTGCCACCTCTAAAGCCTTCTTTAAAGATACCATCACACAAGCTCTGCAACCAGTTCTTGCAGAACTTTCTGAAATTAGAAACGACCTTAGACATATTGGAGCGAGGGTTGAGGGCCTAGAAACCACATGTGCTGCTATAATAGATCACTCGTCCGCACTTGAGTCACGCTCAGCAGAACATCTCATGCAGATCAACAAAGCCTTAACGCTGATCGAAGATCAAGAGAATAGGAACCGAAGACGTAACATACGGTTTAAAGGCTTACCTGAATCATGGGCCTCTGACTCATTACCCAAGATAGCGGTAGAAATTTTCACCCACCTCATAGGTGACGCGGCAGCCCAACAGGTTGTTATTGAAAGAATCCACAGGGCTCTCAGACCCAAACCCCCGCCGACAGACCCTCCTAGGGACATCATCTGCGGCCTACTCTCCTATGTGGACACGCATAAAATCTTACAAGCAGCTAGAGAGAAATCCCCGGTGCTTTACGATGGGGTAGTGATAGCCCTCTATCAGGACATATCTCCATCTATCCTGGAAAAACGGAGGCTCCTCAGACCACTTCTGGAGCAGCTGCGAGGGAAAAACATATCATACTCGTGGCTATACCCGTTTGGTGCATCCATACACCACAATGGCCACCGCCTCAGAGTGCAACACCCGGAGGACTTGAAAGAAGTCTGGCGCATCTGTGGCCTCTCCCCGGTTGACATACCTTCATGGCTACCGGTGGACGCTGGGGCACCACTTCCAGCTCTCCCGCGCTCGGAACTGTGGCAAACGGTGCCAAGGCCCAAGCGTCAAAGAGCTTCCCCACGATCACCTCAAGACCTGGGCGAATCTTCCTCAATACTCTTTGCTCAGAGTGAAAGCTCACCATCATCTCTGCATGGAACCCCTTACTGACTCTCTCATGGTCACCCTCCTAGAAGTGTGGTCTTCAGGACTCTCAGAGACCCTTAGTGCTTCTTCCACCAAGTCCTCCTCGAATCCCTATTCTGAGAGGGGCTAAATCTGACACTGTCTACTGCCGGCTGGACCTCTACCGGGACCCCCACTTGGTTGGACTCGTATCCATCTGAAGATCTCGGGAATAGGAGACCTTACCAGCAAGCAGGACACGTTGGATCCATGCAGTTTGTGACTTTGCTTATCTCTATATAGACACCTCACATCTGGTTCTCCTTTCACCTTTTCGCTTTTTCCTTCCTCTTTTCCTTTCTCTTTCCCACCTTCCACTCCCTCTTCCCCTCATGCATATCCCTCATCACTATCTAGTTTTACATTATTTGATTTTCTTGCAGCTCCATGGACAGCCACTGTTTTTTGCATAATGAGACTGCGCATGAACCAATTAACGACTCTCTTGGAGTATGCAACAACAAGTATTTTGTATAACTATCTAGGTGTTTAGTTCTCCTTTCACCACTTTTTACCCCCTAGATACTTCACCTTCATTCCTATCTCTCCCTGTTATCTACACCAAGCAGCAAATAGAAGACTTCATCTTATCTCCTTCTCTCTATCCCACCCTTCTATACACCTTCTTTCTTCCTGTAGCTCCCCTTTCCCTAACCCACCCTCCCCTTCTCCCCCCCTCCACCTTTTTTCTCCCTCCACTTTCCCTCTCCACCCCCCTTCCTTTTTTATCTCTAATATATCCAGGCTCTACAGTGGGATGTCTGCTTTGACCTCTTATGACCCATCTCTCTCTCTCTCTGCAAATTCTCTGCAGGCTGTCTATAAGTTACTTGCAAGTTCAGCATTATCATTTTCTTGTGTTGTGACATTCTCACATTACATATTTCTGTCATATGTTGAATCAGCATTGCGTTACGACCGCTAGTATACTGTTATATTATATTACACTGTTATATTGCACTATATTACTATATTGCACTAAATTGTTATATTGTACAATTGCTTCATTGTAAGTCAGGACAGAAATACCTGTCTTTGCTCACTTACACCCCCCCCCCCCCCCCATTCACCTACCATACTCACATGGTAGCTAACACACCCTAATCACTCTCTGGACCCTCCCTCCTCCTCCTCCATAATCTGTTTACCCTTCTTGTTCCACTCCTCCACTCACATCCTTTCCCCACCTTTACCTTCACCACATCCTTACATCCTTCATTTCCCACATTGAGATGGACTGCCTTTTCACCACGTTCAATGTAAAGGGTTTCAACTCACCCAACAAAAGAAGCCACATTCTCCTCCTACTGAAAAAACTGAAAACAAACGTAGCCTTTCTTCAAGAAACGCACTTTAGAGAAAAGCGTATACCAAAACTCCCAAGGTCCCCGTATACCCAATGGTTTCATTGCTGTCACCCGAGGTCGGCCTCCATGGGAGTGTCCATAGCCATCCACCATTCAATCCCTTTTCTTCTGAAACAGCAACATAAGGATGCAGAGGGGAAACTGTTATTGCTCAAAGGGGAAACAGGTTCCCAAATGTACACCCTAGTAAATTTCTATGTGCCAAACTTGGGTCAAGTGGCCTGGCTTACCAAAGCCTTAGACACCTTGCAGTTGTTCGCGGAGGGACCCATTATCCTGGGTTCTGACATGAACCTTACACTCCACCCCCACATAGACTCCTCAACTGGCAAATCCCAAGTCACCCCCAAGCTTCTTGATAAATTGCATGACAAACTGAGAGACCTTAATCTGGTAGATTTTTGGAGATTAATGCACCACACAGACAGGGACTACACATTCCACTCCATCCCACACAATTCCTTCCAAAGATTGGACTATATTTTCATCTCCTCCTCAGTGCTCTCCCTTTTCTCTTCTCCGGCCATTGGTCCCATCACAATATCTGATCACGCTCCGCACACGATTATTGGCCATTTATCTCACTTACCCAGAAGGGAATGGATTTGGAGACTTAATGAAACTACACTCCACAGAACATCAGTCCTATGTCAGGCAGCAGCTGCAGACTTTCTTTTCTAACAACTCTTTACCTCACACTAGCCCCTCGATTATATGGGAATCGCATAAATCCTATATGAGAGGAATCTTGATCTCTCTAGCTACAAAGGTTAAAAAAGAAAACCAGAAGAAAATAGACTCTCTTCTTCAACATATAGTAGAGTCTGAACGACAGTCCAAGTCCTCTCCCTCCCAAGACGGGAAAGAGCAGCTTATTGCCCTGAGAAAGCAACTGAGAGACATCCTAGATGTGAGGCAAGCCAAACACCAATTGTATTTTAAGGACAAACTATATGCGCATGGGGATAAGGGGAGTAAACTAATGACGGCACTTATTAAAAAGCGGAGAGATACAACTTATATCCACAAAATTACAGATTCCAAAGGGTCTAGTCACACTCACACGGCTGACATAGCGAAAGCCTTTCAGTCCTTTTACAAAGAATTATACAACCTCCCTATGGAGCCTGCCCAGGATCTGAGAGACAAGACAAAATCCTTCCTAGAACCCTTGAACCTCCCCACGCTCTCACATTCAGACTCCCAACAACTTCTTCAGCTGATTTCACATGAGGAAGTGGAATCTACACTCCGTATTTTCCCCACAGGAAAAAGCCCTGGCCCAGATGGCTTTCCTCTACTATATTATAGAAAATTTGAGAATGTTCTGGTCCCCAGATTAGTCAACTTTTGTAACCATCTTCTACTCGGTGGGTCCATCCCACGGCAAACACAAGAGGCACACATCACTCTAATTCATAAGGCTGGTAAGGATCCTTCCTCCTGTGGTAATTACCGCCCAATTTCTCTTCTGAACCTAGATCTAAAGATTTGGGCAAAGATCCTGGCCACCCGCATAAGCCCACTCCTCCCACAATTAATTGGAAAAGAGCAGGCTGGTTTTGTGAAGGGGAGGGAAGGCAGAGATAATTCATGTAAGTTAGTGCATGCTATACGCATAGCACATAAACAGAAACTACCTCTAATGCTGATGGGAGTAGACGCTGAAAAACCCTTCAACAGGGTCAATTGGTCCTTTATGCAGGCGATGCTTCATAAATTCCAATTCCTCTCACAACCAGCCTCATGCCAGAATAAAAGTCAATGGCACTCTCTCACCGGTTTTTAATATCACAAATGGGACTAGGCAGGGCTGCCCTCTCTCCCCAGCACTATTTGTATTGGTCATAGAGGCATTAATTCAGAGTGTACGCCAGAACGCAAATATCACCGGCTTGACATCTGGATCGGTCAGTCTCAAATGTGTTGCATTTGCAGATGACTTGCTTTTCCTCTTGTCTGATCCGGCTAAAGACTTACAGACTATTACTGAATTGCTGGAAAGATTTGGCATCATCTCAAATTTTAAGATGAATATCACCAAATCTGAATTACTCAACATCACACTCCCCCCACGACAAGCTGTAGATATACAACGAAATCACTCTTATCCATGGGCACCCATCTCATTAACCTACCTTGGAGTGTCTATCCCCCGTCTTCCCACAGATCTATATAGGTTAAATTACCAACCACTACTGAAAGAAGTCAAGTAGCTGATTCTGGAATATGATTTTCCATATACACTCACCGGCCACTTTATTAGGTACACCATGCTAGTAACGGGTTGGACCCCCTTTTGCCTTCAGAACTGCCTCAATTCTTCGTGGCATAGATTCAACAAGGTGCTGGAAGCATTCCTCAGAGATTTTGGTCCATATTGACATGATGGCATCACACAGTTGCCGCAGATTTGTCGGCTGCACATCCATGATGCGAATCTCCCTTTCCACCACATCCCAAAGATGCTCTATTGGATTGAGATCTGGTGACTGTGGAGGCCATTTGAGTGCAGTGAACTCATTGTCATGTTCAAGAAACCAGTCTGAGATGATTCCAGCTTTATGACATGGCGCATTATCCTGCTGAAAGTAGCCATCAGATGTTGGGTACATTGTGGTCATAAAGGGATGGACATGGTCAGCAACAATACTCAGGTAGGCTGTGGCGTTGCAACGATGCTCAATTGGTACCAAGGGGCCCAAAGAGTGCCAAGAAAATATTCCCCACACCATGACACCACCACCACCAGCTTGAACCGTTGATACAAGGCAGGATGGATCCATGCTTTCATGTTGTTGACGCCAAATTCTGACCCTACCATCCGAATGTCGCAGCAGAAATCGAGACTCATCAGACCAGGCAACGTTTTTCCAATCTTCTACTGTCCAATTTCGATGAGCTTGTGCAAATTGTAGCCTCAGTTTCCTGTTCTTAGCTGAAAGGAGTGGCACCCGGTGTGGTCTTCTGCTGCTGTAGCCCATCTGCCTCAAAGTTCGACGTACTGTGCGTTCAGAGATGCTCTTCTGCCTACCTTGGTTGTAACGGGTGGCAATTTGAGTCACTGTTGCCTTTCTATCAGCTCGAACCAGTCTGCCCATTCTCCTCTGACCTCTGGCATCAACAAAGCATTTCCGCCCACAGAACTGCCGCTCACTGGATGTTTTTTCTTTTTCGGACCATTCTCTGTAAACCCTAGAGATGGTTGTGCGTGAAAATCCCAGTAGATCAGCAGTTTCTGAAATACTCAGACCAGCCCTTCTGGCACCAACAACCATGCCACGTTCAAAGGCACTCAAATCACCTTTCTTCCCCATACTGATGCTCGGTTTGAACTGCAGGAGATTGTCTTGACCATGTCTACATGCCTAAATGCACTGAGTTGCCGCCATGTGATTGGCTGATTAGAAATTAAGTGTTAACGAGCAGTTGGACAGGTGTACCTAATAAAGTGGCCGGTGAGTGTATATCTTGGATGGGACGTAAGAACCTGTTAAAAACTTACGTTCTGCCCAAAGTCCTTTATACCCTTTCAATGCTCCCCATTCATGTGCCAGCTACTTTCTTCTCCTCCATCAGAGCATTATTCTCCCGCTTCCTATGGAAGGGGAAGAGGCCAAGACTACCATATTCCCTACTCACAAAAAGGAGGGAACAGGGAGGTATGGGCTTACCTGACATTGCATCATACTATAAAGCAATTCATCTAAACAGATGGATGGAACTTTCAAGCCCACAGAGGAACATGGATCTTGATATATGGGCCCAGCAGTCCAGCAGTACTCCACTTTCTAAAACACTGTGGCTACCAGATGCCAAGAAACTGTTGAGCACAGACCAGGACCCACTCCTCAAGGGTACAAGTGCGGTTTGGTTGGCACTACGGGATTCTCTTGCTCTATTCCCTTCTCCACTACTCCCTGCTAACTTAATACCGTAAGCATTAACAAAAATTGATTCCCCATACGATGATTTCTGGTGTAGGTTCAGATCCCTTACCATTGCTGACATGTTCCCCACAGGAGAGATGTCCCCATTATCAGCAATACGCAACTTGTCACCCTCCGCATCAATCTTGCCCCTACATTGGGCTCATTTCTAGAAAGTAGCGACAAGCTTTCCCTTTTTGCAGACCGCTCACTCCCCTGGAGGCTGTACTTTCTTCAACCCAATATGCAAACAGGAAAGTGGGCCAACTTTATTCCCTACTGGCCCCCCACCCCTCAAAGCAGACACGCCTTTATTTATTCTTGGGAGATGGAGTTCCGTATTTCTTTATCTGATGTGGATGTAGGCAATATCCTACGCAGTGCACACGGCTTTTCTCCCTGTGTTAGATTGCAGGAGAATCACTATAAGCTCCTCACCAGGTGGTACAGAACTCATGAATTCCTCTTTACACACAACCTTTCGCCTACAGACTTATGCTGGAGATGTGGCTCCCAAAGGGGTTCTTTTTCACACATCTGGTGGTCATGCCATGTGATACAACCATTTTGGCAGCATGTTGAAAATGTTATACAGAATGTTTGTAACCCTTCCTTTTGTCTTACTGTTGAGCGGGTGGTCCTGGCCAAACCTGATGCAACATATAAGCCCTCGAAACAGAACTTAATAACTCACCTAATTGCAGCGGCCAAGGCGCTCATACCGCTTCATTGGCTGGACTCTTTAGCACCCACACCCAAAGAATGGGAAAAGAAAGTTGACCAGATATGCAAATTTGAGGAACTCACTAGTTATGCCAATAGGTCAAGAGAGAAGTTCCTAAGGATTTGGTCGCCATGGATGCAATTCCGATCTGTGTAGAATAAGTAGTAGTGAACTAGTAAGGTTGGTGAGGCCACGTAAGCAATAGGTTTGGCTGGCACTGCTCACTTATAGTTGTCAATCCTATAAATCAATGAATGACCATACTAATGGTTGAAGGGCTTCCCCACCACCTACCCTCCCTTACCCCTTCCCCCCCCTCCCCCTCCTCCCCCCTCCTTGCTGTTCTAGAGACATATCACTGCATATTTTATGTTTGATAAGTATTTTGGCATATGTACTTCCTATTTTGGCATTGTCAACCAATGTTATATCAATTAATGTGAACCATTTATACAATGTTCTGTGTTGAACAAATAAAGAATTTACAAAAAAAAAAGAAATTGCATATTGGGAATCCCATACCAGACACTCTATCTAACTTGGCAACCAAGAAAAGTGTTCAGAAACCTTAAATATTTTTGCTGTAAAGAGGAGCTACTAAACAACCAATATGGGTGTTTTACCAGAGAAATGGCCATGGATTTGAGTCTGAGACATTTATCTTGTATGTTGAGTCTAGTTTAAACTTACGATGGCTGAGGAAAGACCATTGGAAGTTGAAAATATTGCATCCTGAGGCCATTGTATCTTGAGGGACCAACAGATACACCCATTAGCTTTAAGATCCAATTACCAGATTTGCAGAGCAGAAATCCCTAGATATAATCAAAGCTGATGATTGACATGCATACATACATAGATACGCACACAGACATTTTTAATTATTTGCTATCTAAACGAAGGACAGGGACAAAAGTGGCTTCATAATACAGGCTGATTACACAGGATATCAGCACATAAACACCAAAGTTTCTTAAAATACACAATCAATTACAAAATACATACGTTTACATTTTTTCCTTTCTAGTGACCATCCCTCAAATCTGTGACTGGAGTGAACATCAGGAAATAATCACTCAAGTCCTCACCTCTATGTTAAACTACATCTGTGCACATTACACCCTATCGAACACTGATTGAGCCTAGAAGATATTCATGAGAGGCTTGCATGTTTGAGATGTTTCACATTAATAAATTGATGATTAATGAGAATACACAAGCATGTTCCTGCCTAGTCCTGAAGAAAGTGAGAGAGGGTTTAATGTGAGCTATAGTGGAAAGTCAAATTCCTGATAGAAACGTTACTGCCAAAACGAGACATATGTCATAGCTGAACAAAGAAAACGCAGACTGCCATTAATCTTGTGTCGTGTTGCTTCGTACACTGAAACAATGCTACTCTACTATTCCAACTGGTAGAGTCAGGCACTCCAACATTGCTCTGTGGCCTTAGGCGAGAAATGTACTCCTATCCTATGTCATGTAGCAATATACTTAAGTACAGTAATTAATTCAATCATACTGTTGGGCGATGACAGAGTTGGCTGCTAATGGTGCAATTTGTCAAGCCGTGTTAAGGAAATCCATCTCATTTAAGCTAAAGTAGGTTCCTAAACTATAATATTCAACTAGGAGACCATTTATTAGCAATAATTAATAAACTTAAGGGGGTTGTATAAATATGATTGTTTCTGGAAAAAAGACAATCTCTTGTCCATGGACTAGAGAGAGAAACAGGAGGGAGGCATTAGATGGTGGGTCATACATAATCTAATACATGACAACCTCTTTCTAACAAGCTGGAACCAGTCCTGTATCTCACACGGATCCAGAGATCTCCCCATTCATTGCTCATAATGCGCTGATAGATTGATTTCAAGCTGTTAGCTTAGGGGGCACATCCTTTCTCAGGTGTATGTCCTTTCTGCTGCAGCTGGTGACAGTTGAAAGATGGAACTTAGCATGTGCTTCCATGTCAATGAGCAGGACAGAGAAATTAGAAAAAGAGCAAACAGCAGGTGGCACTATACAGATAGATTTCAAATTTCAGTGAATAACTCAGTGTCTATACTAATTTTTTTCATTGGACAACCCCTTAAATCTACTGTGCAAGCCTAACTTTACAGCTAAACAGTAATATATTATCTCTGCAATTCCAGGGAGCAAAACAGCCAAATGGTAGACAAGCATCTCGAAGTTGTCTTAGAGTTCATTGACAAATTGACCATTGCTGAATGCGGTCTATCATTTTTTTATGGATTGCAGGTTACATCCTGTAAAATATGGGGCTGTAGGGAATTTATGGATAATTCAATTTTTCCTATGGCTACCATACTGTAGATAAGGCCTGCTCCTACGTTTTGGGTGGTGAGAATATAATAGGATACTGTAGATTGTAACATAGTAACATAGTTTATAAGGCCAAAAAAAGACATCTGTCCATCCAGTTCGGCCTGTTATCCTGCAAGTTTATCCAGAGGAAGGCAAAAACCTCTGTGAGGTAGAAGTCAATTTTCCTCACTTTAGGGGAAAAAATTCCTTCCCGATCCCAATGAGGCAATCAGAATAACTCCCTGATCAACAACCCATCTCTAGTAACTATAACCTGTAATATTATTACCCTCCAGAAATACATCCAGGCCTCTCTTGAACTCTTTTAGTGAACTTACCATCACCAGATAGCTCAAAATATTATTCTTAACTTTAAATAATAATGACCAACTTCAGATTTGTACCTTGAATTCAAAACTACACCTTAGTTGAGTTTCTACAGTTAGGTTTTCTGACGCAATTTCTGAAGCCAAAGCCAAAAACAGATCATAATTGAAGGGCACAAATAAAGGAAAGAATCAGTCTTGTATTTTTGAATCCATTCCTGAATATGGCTTCAAAGACTGACTCAAAAGATCTCAATGAGAAAACCCAGCCTAAAAGAGAAGATCAACCTAGGAATGAGATCATCATTATTATTCAGTTAGAGGGAAATACTCTTTAAAGATTCAAATCTATAGAGGTAGAAGATCAATTCACAAGGCTTCAGGATTGTGTTAAATTAGTCATTTGCATTTTGGTCAGTCAGTGTATAATAGAATATTTAATGATTTACTCAAGGATTTGATTTTTAATCATTATGGGTTGTACTCAGACATCATAATTATCACACGATCATCCAAATTGTCTCATTAACATATGGACACCTACTTGATAATTATATTTGATAGACATGTGTGAAGAAGTAGGCTTCAGACTGTATTATACTGTTACTCAGCCAACTCATTCACAGTAATACACTGATAGGCGCATAAAGTACTAACAAATAATAAAGTAGCAGATTAATTTACAAAAGCAAATTAGAGGTCTGGGAATAAATACATTCTGAAAAAAAAAAAACTCATCTGGCATGTGCAAAAATGTGTCAGCATCTGACATATCAAAAACACAACTCCATTTTTGGGAATAGAAAGGTTTTATTTTAGGATGATCATAACAGATAAGGAAGATGAGGATTGGATGTAATCTAACAAAATATCTGTGTGAGCAAACAGTTAACCAAGACCAATTTCATAATCTATTAGATCGGTCTCATTAGTCAGAAATATTTGGCATCAGCCAAACCCAGGCCTGGTCATCTAAAGGGTGTCCTACTTTCCCCCAACAGCAGATGTCAGGGAGAGAATGATTGGGCTGAAGTGTGTGACATTGGTTTGGGGACCTTTTAAACAGACAGATTTTCTGCACGCTAATGAGTGCCGATTGACAATACAGCACTCGACATCGGTCATTCATAACCATACACTTTGCATTTGTCGGCAGCACATGGTCCCATGAAAACAATTATTTTTATGCTGCTTTATCACCTGACAAATTGGTATTTGCTCGTTAATCAAGTCATTTACATTCGGTGAATGAATGTTTGTAGCCCTGTCGGTCCATCTAAAATGGCGCTTGCTTCCTTCTCCTCATAAAGATCACACGTTCCCAATCCATTGCTAAAGTGAGCATATGGATAGGGCGGTCAGGGGAACAACTAGAAGAATTTTGAAGTATTTTTGATGGTGTTTTTAACTTTGGTTTAAAACTTCTTCAGCCAGATGTTAAGTTAAAGTCTATAGTAAAATATTGCAATGTTTATATAAACTGCATTTTGGTTTATGCTGTTTTAGTTGCCTTTTTGGGAGGTCAGCAACATTTTATTTTTAAACATAGCATGTTCTACGTTTTTTCTGGTGTTTTTATCGACTTGTAACATTGCTCCAGAGAACTTCAAAAGCAACAGAAAAAATGCTAAGAGAGTATATGCCATTACTACTTCTTGGGGTATAACACTCCATAGTTTGACTACTCTAACTGTAAAGAACCCTTTCCCGCATTGACAGGTAAATAACCTTTCCTCCACATGTAATGAATGTTCCCTTGTCCTTGTAAAGTCCTTGGAATGTATAAATCATGTTCCAGTTCTTGGTATTCACCACACATGTAAGTATACATGTATGGCATATTATAGGTTGAGTCAATACTCAGGGCTGCCTGACTCATTAGTGTATGAACGCTGAAATAATATGTCCATAAGATATGAATAGCTTATGAATGTGTTCATGAGCAGGGATGGAGAAGGTAATACAGTGTAGACAAATCTACTCACTGCCCATTCATAGCGGTACAATTTGACAGTAAATACAAAGTATCACAAATAACACACATAAAAAAACAAAAAACACCTCAACGAAACGCTTAAAAATGCATGGCTATTTTCTTATACCACTTTTAAAATAGAGACTATAGTGTATGAAAAAGGCATAATAGAGGTGGAATAATACGGTTCTACATTGTACATCAAATGTCCTGACGTTTCCATGATGGCCACTGGAAACTTCAATGATCCCAATGTATGAATATAACTGTAACAAAAAAGTTAAATGGGTTGTCTCATCTTACCATGCTATACTATTTCCATAGACATAGCTCCCATGCACTGCAATGGAAGCTACGGAAACAGTGAGTGCTGGCGCGCTTAGCTGTTTCCTGGCCAGCTGGTGGTAGGGACTTTGTCTCGCTTCGTCTTAGTAACGGTGAGATGAGACAACCCCTTTAACCATTTCATGACAGCCAATGCATTCTTTCCACATACTTCTAATTGAATAAAAGTATTTGCAGCACACACAATCTCCCTAAGGAACTCCATCTTTCAGACAAATTACTTCAATTATAAGACATCGTCAACCAGTTTGTTGCTAATCTGTTTTTGCTTGTAAAGCTAGTTTTACTCCTATTACTTGGTAGAATCTAATTATCATAAAGTGTGTCCTACAGAGATGTCACATTACAAATGCAGTTCTTCATTAACGCTGCACCCATTAAATGGAAACCTATATGTTTGTAAATGAAACAAATAACACATTGAAAGTAATGCTTTGTATTTTCTTATCTAGAATTGTAAAAGGTTGTCAATGTAATGACTCCTACCAAGAAATGAAGCTCTTAATTAATAAAAAAGTTAAAAAAAAAACAACAGTTCAAAAATATCTGCCCTCTGCTTTGGGATCATGGACTTGAGGAGGTTTCTTTTTGGCAGCTGTTCTCTTTATTAAAAAGGATTGCAAAGACAGAAATAGAGTCTGAAAGTTACAGAATGTAACAGGTTATGTCAAATGAATTCAGGCCTATGGATGATTCAGTAGATATCCCAACTGAAGAAGTGATTTCATCCTGGAAGTGTGCACATGAGTGAGGATAGCTCAATGCTAGATCTCACATGAACAAGACTCAGTTTTAACAAGAAGCAGTGTAACACCAAAGCGCTGATAGCATATTTCAGATAAAAGAGATGAAAGGCTTGCAGTGAATAAGTGAGGGTGAAAATAAGCAGAAAAAACAGAAAAAATGTGTAGACAACAGGAGGAGACAACTATCATAAATGAGTTATGGAATTGTCTCAGTGGTGACCTTAAAGAGATTCTACACTGAGTATCGTACAGATTCTCGCGCAAGCGACAAATCATTTGTCTCTCGTCCATCGTGATCTTTCAGCATGATAAAAAATTAGTGTTCCTCAATAGATCCCTTTGTAACGATGTCATACATGCTTTTTGACCAAGCATCTGTCCCCATCTTTACATTTAATAACAAGGAACGATTTAAGTCAATGATTATCTATGCGTATAATAAGCAAAATTTTCATTGTCAGCGAGTCGCTACATCTTTGACTATTTATCGTGATCTGTCATTTATCGTGATCCTGAGGACAGGTCATCAATATAGGAAAAGCAGTATGGATCATCTTGGAATGCTCGATGACTTTAAAGAGAACCTTTCACCAGCAACTGTTTGCACAGACACATAGCTGTGGTTCACCTGATTAAAATGCTGTTTTTCTTTTGTTGATTCGAGGCTCATTGCCCAGGTTTTTGGTGCAATGAGGGTGTCACCATTGTTCTTGTTGCACCCAAGTTCCGCTTCTTTATGTGGACGGCTTTGCCGCTGCTTTGCCACTGTTTAGTCCTGTCAATCAAAGGAGCCAGCGAGAGTCTGGCCACAGAAATGAGTGGGGCTTTGGTGCTACAAGAGCAATAGTGATGCTCTTGTTGCACCAAGCACCTAGTCTGCATATTAAGAAAATGTTTACTAACTCGGGAACGGAGCGTCAGATCAGCAAAAGAAAAAGAGCATTTTAATCAGGGTGAACCAGAGATACAGTATGTGTCTATGCAAGCAGTTTGACAGTGAGGTCATTGGTGACAGTGTGATAGGATGTCTCCTTTGCCACAAATTATAGAAGCATCTAGGAGTAACCAAAGCTTAGATCACACAAAGAGACAAAGCCACCAGGCAGTGGTGTACATAGAGAAGTAAGGGCTCCATAGCAAGGATCAAACCAGGCCCCTCACAGGGCAGAAGGATTTATGCCCAAACCCCTTTCAGTGACTCTTGGGCCATTTTTTCATGCTTCATTTACTGAAAGTTGTTCCTTTAGAGGGTAGAGTCCTGACCAAGTTTTCACCTCCAGTAGAAAAGGAGATCATCCCAACTAAGACTGGGCCCCCTCTTGCCCTGGCCCCCATAAAAGTTGCATGGTCTGCCGCTATGGTAGTTACCTGCTACCGGGTGATAAAGAATGACACAATGAGACATGTTTTGTTGTATTACTTACACTTACTACGGAGTGCAACACTGCCACTGGAAGTGACATCAGTCTCATGGAATGAGTTTTCATGGTCAACACACAAGCCTACAATCATCAAGTGGCTAGTGTGGTGCAAGCTGGACAAATGTGTTTTGTGGCAGTTTGATGGATGAGTCTAGGTTTGATGGATGCCCAGAGAAGGCCAACTGCTGGAATGAATAGTGCATGCTTCTTACTTTGGGGCATGCCTATTCCAGAATGACTGTGTCCCTGTGTACAAAGTGTGCTCTATAAAGACATAGGGGACATTTACCATTTGCTGTTGTTTTTTATTCATTTTTAAGTCTGTTTTTGCTTTTTGTGTCTGCTCTAAATTTATGAAATGGTGCACCTTAGTAATATATTTGGAGTGAGTGCAATGTGGTTTATACCTACATGTGTAAAAGCAGACCAGGGGGTTGCCTGGATAACGACTTTTTTTGAGGTGTTTGCAAAAGTTGCACATAGTAAATGTGCCATAATCTAGGTGTAATCTCACTTTTAGCTCTTAAAGAGGTTGTGCAGCCAGTATATATTAATGACCTCAGAATAGGACCTCCACTGATCAGAAATTAATGACCTATCCTGAGGATAGGTCAGACATATGAACTGGCTGCACAACCACTTTAAATAAAGACCACTTTGAAAAGTAGCAAGGAAAACCGTGTCACAAAATTTTACCAAATGTTGCAGAAAACGCCACAATCAGCATCACGTGCAACATTTTTAAGCCAAAAAACCTGACATATCTAACTTGATAAATGTCCCCAATAGTTTGACGACTCTGGTATGTAGAAACTTGAGTGGCTGCACAGAGCTCTGACCTCAACCCCATACACATGAGATGAATTAGAACACTGATTGTGAGCTAGACCTTCTCCTACAACATCAGTGCCCAACATCACAAATGCTCTGTCAGCTAAATGGACATAGATTCCCATAGACAGAAGAGTGGAGGCTGTTCTAGCCACAAATAGAGGGCCAACTACATACAAAGACACATAGGAGGACAGTTATCAAATCAGATATGTTAGTTTTTGGCTTAAAAATGTAGCATGTCAATTTTTTTGGGTGAAAGTTTGCTACTTGATCCTCAACACTTTTCAAAGTGGTCTATGTTTCAGGGCTCATGCACAAGGGCTATATTTAAGGATTCATGCCCTCCCCCCAACATTACAAAGGCACACAGAGGCACTATAGGGTGTTTCCATGGGGTTTCTCACCGAGCCTCCGCACTGCAAAAATGTTCTATGTTTATGTTCTATTTTTTTGCGGTGCAGACGGATCACAGACTCTTTCAAGTTGAATGGGTCTGGATCCATCTGCGGAATTCACACGGATGTTGCCCATGCACCTCAAATTGCGGCCCCCAGTGCACAGAAAGCTAGCTGCCATTTTGAATATTTCCTGACCCATTGCTAATGAACTATTGCTTAAATCAAAACATTCAAATATATCAGAATGTTTGGTGATTAATTTTTTAATTTTCTATTTTTCAGCATATAAAAAAAAAATATTTAATCCTGCAACTTTCACCCTGATGACTAAGCCTCATGGCAGACTAACACTTTCTTTACTTTGGAGATCAGGTAAGATTACAATCAATCGAGGTGATGGCTGTTTTGCACAAAGTGGACTTTGCCTAGCAATGCATGTGACCCGCATCCAGGACCACTTGTTTTTAATAAGGAGAATAAAGTTTAAAACTGCAATGTGGTGAGTGCTGCTGTTACTTGTCAAAAAGTGTACTAGATTCTTTGATCTGAGCATCACCAGAAAGCATGAGCCATAGATGCCTGCTCTAATAGACCGTGGTGCATGCAGTAGTACCGACCTGTGCCTGTTCTCACTAGAAGGATTACAATGAATGGCAATACCTTCATATAGATAATGGAAAATTAGACCATTGACAATAGGTGATGGTCACAGCTTATCTATTCCTTCTCCCTGCAGAACGACTTCTGCAGAAGTCACACAGCATACCCAGAAAAGCCTCTCAAAGGAGTCCATGAGGAGTCTATTGTACTGTATGGTAAATGTGGCTGAATAGTAGTCACATGTGACTGCTGAGGCCAGTGATTGGCCAGGGATTATTTTTTAAACACATATGAAAAACCTAGTCCAGAAAAAAATCAAGGTATAAAAAAGTTTTAACCTAACTCAAACGCCTTGTTTTATGAATCTACCTACAGTTCTATATGCTGACATCAACATGCTTTCTAACAAACATTAGAGAAAAGCTGCCCCAGTTTTTGACTAGTTGCATTGCAGTCAAGACTAGCGCTTTCCATGTCAGGCCTACAACGTCAGGGTATTCCTCAAACAAGTAAGTAATTATCATTTTCCATATTTATAGATGACAATAAATCGGCTACATTTCGTTTTTTTTTGTTTTTTTTTTCTTTAAATTTAAGAAAACCATGTTTCAATTTGTTGGCAAAGTGTGGAATAATATTTGTAAATGTCAGAGATTTGCAAATCTGAAACATGAATCTATGTTCTTTGAAATTGGTTAAAGAGATTGTCTGACCTAGGAGCCAACAACCCCTATGGTTGTAACTTGTGGCCAATAAAAAAAACCCCGTTAATATTAAATGCCCGGAGAACCCCTTTAATCCTATTAAAGTGGTCAATCAATCAATGAAAAATATTACTCCATATAAATATTTATCATATGTTGAAACTTCATACCTGTATGGCTTCGTATGTGGACTCTAAGTGTCCCATTGCTTGCAAACTTCTGGCCACAGTAAGGGCAAATTTTCTCTTTTTCCCCTGTATGAGTCTACAAAACAGTATTGTAATTTTAAAACCCAATTAACACAAGTTCTAAAATGGACATAAATGTACATCATACACAAACATGTCTGGATACTACAAATATAAGGAAGCAAAGATCCTGTACAAAAGCATTCTAAAATAATAAGTACAATGAGTAAATGTTTTTAACAAATTAGTGTAGAAAAGAGACTTTTACTATGGTGCCTCACAACATTAGAAAATTTACACCTCAAGGTTTAGTACGCCACGGTTATGGATAATTTTACATAGAACTTAATCTATAACAAATGTCTACTTATGGTTGTAGTAACTAACATCTCGTCATTGAACTCAAATTAATGCAAAATAAAATATTAGCACCTGCTAAGATAAATTTTATTTAAAAGAGATTTTCACCCAAAACTCAAAAATAACCGTATATTAGTCAGGAATTAGAGCAAACTTTGGTAATTATATTCTTTATTCTTACACAGATATTAGAAACATTTATGGCATACATTTATGGTTGTATTTGAACCTCCTATAAAAGTGAATGTGCTGCCACCTCTCCATTCAGAAGCAGCCATTCTCAGTGGATCCCAGTGGGGGGCCACAAATCTATCAGACTGGGAACTAAATAACGTAAGGCGGGTGAGGCCTACCTATATAGTATAGTATTACTAGTATCTGTCCCTTTACTGTGATGCCCTACCTAAAAACGGAATGGCTTCCCCCATCAGGGTGATTCCATGTCTGGAACAATCTATAGTGACCTGGGATGTCCCTGACAGGAAAAAAACGCCAAACACAATGTATAGCCAAAACATATATCAATGTTGTGGATGTTGAAATATTATTATTTGTAGTAAAACATATACGTCATTAAAAAGATGATAAACATACTGTATCCCATAATTTTTCTGTGTTGTTACTTCACAGTTCCTCAGGGATATATAAAACCAACACAATAGTATACACATACAGAAATAGAAAAATAGATCACAAATGGCCAAACATATTAAATATCTCCAGCAAATATCACACAGTGATATCCATGCACACCACAGAATACCTCCAAAATATAAGCCACAACACAAACAATAGTGATAGGTAGCCCCAGTTAAACTGTATAGCTATTAGTAAAGCATTCCACTAATGTATATCGATAATGACAAATCAAATCCACTCCTAAATTCAATGGTGCTCAATAGATGCTATCAGATTGATAATGGGTGATCTTATAGTTAATACAAGGAACTTACTAATGTATAGTGATTGTCCATATTGTGTCCTTTGCTGGTTGGATTAATTATTCCATCTCATTATACAAGGCTGATTTCCATGGTTATGACCACATTGTAATCCATCAGCGGTGGCTATGCTTGCATACTATAAAGAAGTACCAATATATGTGCAGTCTGATGGTCCCAACCACCAGAGAGGTTGGTGCTTTTTCCTAAAGTGCGCAAGCATGAGCACCACTGATGGACTGCAGCGGTGGTCGTAACCATGAAAATGAGCAGTGTATAATATGATGGAAAAATTAACCCAGCCAGCAAAGGAGGCAATATGGACAATAGCAATACATTAGTAAGTGCCTTGTATTAACTTTCTCTACATGATAAATGCCACTTGCTGAAGTGATACAACCCCTTTAAGTAATATGTGAACCCTCAATTGAGTAAACCAGTGGAGTTATCACCATACTGTATAATATCTGAAACCAGCAACCTCCATTTTAGTCCTAGTGTGGCAGCAGGATCCAATAAACACAGTGCCAGCCCCCCTTCTTTAGTAGCAGCGTGCTATACAGTAGAATTTACCATTCAAGGGGTTGTCCCGTTTCTGGAAGTAATCAGACAACCATCGGGATCCACTTGCAATAAAGAACTGGTAAGTACTTACCTCACAGATCCCACACAACTGCTCTGGTTCTTTTGGCCATACTCTATTTACCTAGCTGCATTGGGGACATCAGGATGACAACATATGACTGCTGCAGTCAATCAATGGCCTCAGCGATGCACCCAAAGAGGCTAGTGATTGGCTGAAGTGGTCACATGTTGTCAACATGAAGTCACCAATGCAGCTGGATAAATAAAGTCAGAGAACTGGTGCAGCACTGCGGGATCTGTCAGGTAAGTACTTACAAGTTCTTTATTGTAGGCGGATTATAAAGGTTGTTATTCCCTCCTAAAACTTAACAACCCCTTTAAAGAGCATCTGTCAGCAGGATTAATCCTATTAAATCAGACATACTATCTGGTAGGATTGATCAAGCTGATTCAAATGATACTTTATTTTTGGTTTTATTTGGCACTGTTCATAAAAAATGTACTCAACTAATAATATGCAAATTAGTTCATTTGAGCACCGGGGGGCTGGCCTGGGGGCTTGGAGCAACATATCATCACCACCCCACTGCTCCGGCCACTCCCCTCTTACATCTTGCCTGGTCCTGGATATGTGCTGCTGTTTCAGGTATTGACGTATGTGCAGTGGATCTGCTGCTTCGTATGCAGCACAGATACCTACTGTGCATGCACCAAAGACCTCAACTTACACCCAGAAGTGGAGGCGGTGGCTTTGGACAGAAGATTCAAGCAGAGCTGCTAGGAGTATCTGCTCAACTCCTCTATCTGAAGCCGCTGCCTCCACTTCCTGGTGTTCTACACTGATATTATCAGTGCATGCGCAGTAGGTATCTGCGCAGCTTAGGAAATAGAAGCAGATTCTCTGTGAATGCATCGATACCTGGAACAATGGCACAGGCACAAGAATCTATGTCCAGGTGAGATTTCTGGCCCTGTCAATCAAAGGTAAGGGGGAGTGGCCGGAACTACAGAGTGCTGACAATATGGTGCTCTGATGATTCAGGCCAGCCCCTCGGTGCTCAAATGACCTCATCTGCACATTAATAAAAATATAAATAATGTATTGTTTAAATAGGCAGGATCAAAGGTATACCTGGTTTAACAGGGATGATCTTGCTGACAGACGCTATTCAAAGTTAGGTATATACTATATATTTACATCCTAGACTCACATGACAATAGAAATTAGAATGTAAATCTACAGATTGGTAACATTAAGGGGTCGATGACTGCTCTCCCATTATCTGATATGCAACAGATATCAAATACTAAATGCGAGTTTCATTCATTGGTTACTTTCACTTTATGGGAAATCTGTTTATCCAATACACTGCATTTCACTTTGCAAAAAATGTCTGACACAAGCATTCTTTCAGCTGTTTCCCACATGGTATACATTATACATTGTTGTTACCACTGAGGATATATAGTTTCATAAAAGCTAAAACAGCCACAATATTTTTCATAGTCTGACACAAAGGATATAAACATTAAACCTATCTTGATTAAACAGGTTTTCTGGAATATTGATACTGATGACTAGAGATGAGCGAATTTCTCAAAAATTCGATTCGGACGGTTCGCCGAATTTCCTAAAAAGACTTGATTTGATCCGAATTTATTTGTGACGAATCACGTTAAAAAAAGCTATTTCTTGGCTGCAATGAGCCTGCATAGTAGTGTAGAGCTCTGTGCCTTGCAGAAACATGCATATGGAGTCCGCTGTGCTACTGAAACAGTACTGTGAGTCAGTATGACACAGATGAAAGGCATCACTCTTAGAATCACTTCACACTTCACTGGTTTGGTCAGTTACGGGGCCAAAACTGACCAAATAACTCAAGTATGAACTCAATGTTAGCATCAGGTAAAAAGAACCGTGCAGTGGCCCAAGATTCTACTATAGAGTGAAAGAGCCCATTCTTGTTACACCATCTTCAGCTGATTCCACATAGATTTCTACAGAGCCTGTTTTGTTACATTCTGAGACAAGTAGTGTCCCCCTGACAGAGTGGAGAGGGTGTCCGGAGTAAGTCATAAGAACAACCCCCAAAAAAATGATCCTGTCTTTTGAGCATCCAGCTTCACACGGTCAGCATTCGGTTAGTAATCCATCAGTATATCTAAGGCCAAAAAAAACAGAAGTGGATCCAAAACAGAGATGACACATGAAAAGAATATTTGCAAGTCTTGCAAGTCTCTGTTTTGTACCAACTCCTGCTTTTGGCTTCCAAATCATGATCCAATCTTGATGCAAAATAGGGACCATGTGATACAAGTCTTATGGCTGCTCCAAAGACAGGATCCATTGTGTTTCTCATTTTCCATCCTTCTGACAGATCAGAAGAAAGGTAAAATAAATGGTAATCTCAACAAGGCCAAATAGGGACAACAGCAGCCCAGTGACAGAGTGGTGAGGTGGCAACAGCATGAGAAGTCAACACAGTGGCCCAGTCACTGAGGGGTGAGGTGGCAACAGCATGAAGAGTCAGCAAAGTGGCCCAGTCACAGAGTGGTGAGGGTAGCAACAACATGAGGAGTCAACACAGTGGCCCAGTGACAGAGTGGTGAGGTGGCAACAGCATGAGGAGTGAACACAGTGGCCCAGTGACAGAGTGGTGAGGTGGCAACAGCATGAGGAGTCAACACAGTGGCCTAGTGACAGAGTGGTGAGGTGGGGGAAAAAGCAGTGGCAGTAACAGCACAAGATGGTGGGTGGCAGTAGGAGCACATGGCAGCAGGTATGTGGCATCAGGCCTTGTTCCCAGGCTTCTTACTTTCACTTTTCAACATGTGCAGCAGCCATTTTAGAAAAAATTGATTCGTTACCACGAAGTGCAAGGAAATTCAACTTCGGGGCGAATTGAATTTTTCCTAAAATTTTCCTAAAAAGTATCTAAAGTGGAATTTGGTCCAAAGTTTAGGAAAACTTTGATTATAAACTAATCTGAATTAATTTCCTCTTGCTTCATGGTAACAAATCAGTTTTACTAAAATGGTTGTGCACATGCAAAACTAAGTTTAGAGGAGACAAACCCGGGAACGCAAGATCACCCATAATGCCGTGCAGCCAGCCAATCCGTAGATACCCATCCTCTATGATGTCACAGTCCTATAAAACCCTTATCCCCTGCGGTCTCCACCATTGTCCTGTGAGCTGAACATAGGTAGAGACATGGCAAGCGCTCATGCGCTAAGGACAGTGTTGCCGAAAAACGATTAATATGAAAATATTCAAGAGGGAGATTGTAGAGAGACTTATGCTGCGTCAGTTTTATTTATTCCTACATTTACTTATTCCTACATCAGCTGTAAATGTTACTCAGTACCAATAAAATGAAAGCCTTTATTATTCCAGTACCAGCGTGTCAACCAATACCATCCAGTCAGCACCCCTTAGGGGGGCCAGATCGTAATGATGACCATCCTCATCTTTTGCTGGTTTTACTTCTTCCAAATCATCCTTTAAAGTCTCCTTTTTTTTTTAGAAAAGTCAGCAAGATGCAGAGAGAGTGGAGGAGCTGGATGTTCCTGATGACATATTCTCATCAATATGAGATGATGTGGAAAAGCAGATGGCAGAAGAAGGGCTTCCACCTGTAGGGCAGGAAAGTGCTGGGTTGGAGAAGTGCGTATGCCAGAGCTTATTAAAATTCTGTGTTTACTGTCAAATAATCTGCAGGTGATTATAGGCAAAAATGGAGAGCAAGCCACTCATGTGTGAATTTCTCCATTCAGAAGTCCTATAATGGTGAGTGATGGGGTGACCATGCATTTGCAGTGTTCTCTCCATTTATTGTTATGAGACTTCTGAAAGTTGCCAAGAGCCCTCATTCTTGAGATGGGAACAGGTCCCAGAAATGGACATATTCATAGGATATGCCATAAATTAAAAACACTATTGTACAAAACTTGATGCAACAAACACATTGAAAAAAAATCAGGTTAAGAATTGTTGCAACTGTTTAAATGTCTAGTTAATATTTCTGCATATGTATTATGCCTTTGGCCAATAAGCAATCTGTTACCATTCTCTTTGCCTCCCATTCCACACATATATATCCATATTTTCTGCAGTATGGATCTGTGTAACTTATTAAACACCACCTGTCCATACAGCCATATAAACATTATCATATTAACTAAATTGTATAAAACATATATACACATATTAACAGAGCCAACAATTTGAGAAACAGTGTGTACTTACTTTTTTGTGACTCTTTAGTACAGATGGAGTCACAAAAGCTTTGTCACAAAGGTCACATTTGTACTTCTTATGGCCATCATGTACAACTTGTATATGAACGTTTAATGTGTCTTTCCTTTTAAATGTAGCGTCACAGTGATCACACTTAAAAGTACGTTCACCTTGGAAACAAAAAAAAGGAAGAAAAATAGCAATGATATTATCATCACCCTGTAACAAAAATTATAGATATTTAGGATTTCCAGAACCTTATACACTAGATGAGCAAATGGGTAACAATGTTTTGAACTTTTGACTTTCAGGCTCCATATCTTACCAGCTTTGAACGTGAGAATACCATCATTTTATAGATAATCATCTTGGCTATCTCATACATAAATTGGACTTGCAACTATTTAGCATATGATTAGCTATGAAGATTATTGTCATGTAACTGCATTGTTACTGTTTTGCTCCTAAAATTCTAATTTTTATTATTTTGTTAGTATTTTGTGAAACTACCTTTGGCTTTCAACACTGCCTGAATCCTTCTGGGCATGCTCTCGAAGAGATTCAAGCATGTCTTGACCAAAATCTGTTTCCAGGTCTCTTCTACATGTTCCCTTTGTTGGTGCATACTGGTCGACTCACTTGGGTACAAATACAGCTTTTTCTTCAACTCAAACCACAAGTGTTCGCATGGGTTGAGGTCTGGGGGGGAGGGCTCAGCAATCCAGCACCTCTCCTTCATTGTCTTTGAACCATTTCTTCATCAATCTCAACATATACTTTGGGTCATTGTCCTGCTGGAACACTATGTCGTCCTTTTATACCCATAGTACTCAAGTTTACAAAGTAACTTGTCTTGTAGAATACTCACATATAGCTCAGTACTGAGACCACTATTGATCCTGGTCAAGTATCCATCGCCTTTGGCTATAAAGCATCTCCATATCATCAGGTTTACCTCCACCGAACTTAACAGTTCCTTCAATTTCTCAATCCGTTAGCCCCCTTTTTCTTTGTTTCTTCAGGACCCATTTGCACCCAGTCTATTGACTTTCGTCTCAATGCTCCAAATCACCCTTTTCCCATCTACTACTGTCCACAGTTTGTACTATTTTGCATACTCTTATAATGATATTGAGGTCAAGACTTCTTCACCTTCCACTTCAGGCCACCATTCCAGACTTGTGTAATGCACATCACAACAGTGCTTGCATGGATGTCTGTGATTTCACTATTACAAAGAATATGAGCCACCTCCACTGCTATGTTTGTCACACCAGAACTGATAGACCTTGTCATGAGCCGACCTTTTGGCTCCGATATTTTGCCTGGACATCCACCTCTTGGCTTTGGAATGGATGGCTGGACTTTATTTCATATTCTTCTAACTGTCATGGCACTCACATGATGCAGTATGGCAATTTTCTTGCCCGAGATACTGCTATCGATGAGCTGAATGATGCCGTTTCTCTTTTCTTGGGAAATCTTCTTCATGGCTGCTCCTGGATTCGAACCAGTGACCCTTCACTTGGGAATCAACCTAATAACACACTGAACTATTAGAGAATGTGAGGATAGGTTGTATTTGTAGTATACAAAAAGAAAAAGATTGTTCCACCACTAGGAGCAAAACAGTAACAATGCTGTTACATGACAAGAATCTGTATAACTAATCATATACTAAATAGTTGCAAGTCCAATTTATGTATGAGATAGCCAAGTCTTGGTACCATCCATTTGTTATTACAGTACAGTATGTAATGTATTTTAGATTTTCCCATCTGGTGACATATCCAGAAATACACATTTTATAGCTGTCAAACAAATTTTTTTGGCTGCCATCTACCCCATGCTCTTTTCTTCTGATGGTTGCTGTTGAGGGATGGTTGGCTGCCCCAAGCCATTAGATTTCTCAAAATATTCTTCTCTTGCCTTGCCCCCTATACTGCCTTGAAGATTCAAATATGCCTATTTTCCTTATTTTTGAAAGAAAAGCACAGTTTTTTCAATGAAGATAACATTAAATTAATCAGAAATACACTCTATACATTGTTAATGTGGTAAATGACTATTCTAGCTGCAAATGTCTGTTTTTTAATGCAATATCTGCATAGGTGTATAGAGGCCCATTTCCAGCAACCATCACTCCAGTGTTCTAATGGTACATTGTGTTTGCTAACTGTGTAAGAAGGCTAATGGATGTTTAGAAAACCCTTGAGAACCCTTGTGCAAGTATGTTAGCACAGCTGAAAACAGTTTTGCTGGAAGAGAAGCTATAAAATTGACCTTCCTTTGAGCTAGTTGACAATCTGGAGCATTACATTTGTGGGTTTGATTAAACTCTCAAAATGGCCAGAAAAAGAGAACTTTCATGGGAAACTCGACAGTCTATTCTTGTTCTTAGAAATGAAGGCTATTTCATGTGAGAAATTGCCAAGAAACTGAAGATTTCCTACAACGGTGTGTACTACTTCCTTCAGAGGACAGCACAAACAGGCTCTAACCAGAGTAGAAAGAGAAGTGGGAGGCCCCGCTGCACAACTGAGTAACAAGACAAGTACATTAGAGTCTCTAGTTAGAGAAATAGACGCCTCACAGGTCCTCAACTGGCAGCTTCATTATATAGTACCCGCAAAATGCCAGTGTCAACGTCTACAGTGAAGAGGCGACTCCGGAATGCTGGCCTTCAGGGCAGAGTGTGAGTGTAATGTGATGGTCTGGGGTTGCTTTGGTGCTGGTAAAGTGGGGATTTTGAATAAGGAAGGCTATCACTCCATTTTGCAACACCATGCCATATCCTGTGGACAGCGCTTGATTGGAGCCAATTTCCTCCTATAACAGGACAATGACCCAAAGCACACCTCCAAATTATGCAAGAACTATTTAGGGAAGAAGCAGGCAGTTGGTATTCTATCTGTAATGGAGTGGCCAGCGCAGTCACCAGATATCAACCCCATTGAGCTGTTGTGGGAGCAGCTTGACCGTATGGTACGCAAAAAGAGCCCATCAAGCTAATCCAACTTGTGGGAGGGGCTTCTGGAAGCATGGGGTGAAATTTCTCCAGATTACATCAGCAAATTAACAGCCAGAATGCCAAATGTCTGCAATGCTGTAATTGCTGCAAACGGAGCATTCTTTGACGAAAGCAAAGTTTGAAGGAGAAAATTATCATTTCAAATAAAAATCATTATTTCTAACCTTGTCAATGTCTTGTCTATATTTTCTATTCATTGTGCAACTCATTTGATAAATAGAAGTGTGCGTTTTCATGGAAAACACAAAATTGTCTGGGTGACCCCAAACTTTTGAACGGTAGTGTATATGTTCATTTAGAATTCATTTTAGTCTTCTAGCACACAATCACTCACATGCCATTTACTTACTCCTGCTGTTCTGAATTTCAGGCGTTTGGCTAAATTATTAATTATCACCCAAAACCTCTTGCTAAGATTTTTATAACATGTCAACAAAATGATAGTGCTCAGTATTTTTTCGCTTTGTGATCTAGCTAATAACTGATCTGTTTTGAAACAAAATGGGGTAATTTGCAATAATTTAACAGATCAAGATCTGTTTAAGATCTTTGGAAGAGAAGAACTTAGGAAAAGTAACCACATGTACCTTAATGGAGGACAGATGGGTGATAGTGTCCAATTGGAAAAACATGTCTGTTCTCTGTTTGTGATGTGTCCTATGGAGGATTTGTTTTGTGTTGGAGATAGAAGACATCTTCTTTTCCTTCATCATCAGTGGAGCCAACATAATAAATGTGTGGTTTGCCTAGACTATATAGGATGTTTATAGGTCTATTCATCAAGACTTCTTCTTGATCTCACTAGGATATACATAAGATGTCTTCCTGTGCTATTATTAGGAATATATTGAAATGTTTAATATTTCACATGCTTTCTTTTTTCAAAGTCAACAAACAAATGCATTTTTCAATATGGACTTTGACTAAGACATAATAATATCACCAATATTTATTGTCACAGAAAAAAAAATATGCTTTGGCTGCAAGTGATCAGGACTACAAAGGGATTTTTCAAAGGAAGACAGCTGAAATATTGCCATCATACATTTAGTAAGTTTTACTGTGCATGAGGAGTACAGAAGAAACTGTTAAGTTCCTTGGGGACCGGTGTATTCAATTGAAATAATTGTTAAAATATTGAATATCATTATATAATATAAAAACACCCATATAGAGATGTGCCATCATTTCAGGGTTAAAACCTGTAGCACAATGCAAAAAAATATTTCAACAGCTAAACAACGGAACACTCTAATGTAGAAAGTATTAGATAAAATATTACAGTGAAGTATTAGAACTTTATAATGTATTCAATGCAGATCCCTGGACATATCTGAACAATAATAAACTGGGCTTTCTGCCTTGTATATGCCAGATTATACACCACTCAGGAACCGGAGAGGAGAGCTTCTACAAAGAGCAGCTCTCCCTCTGGATCTGGTTCTTTGTGCCATATAGAAGTAATGAACATTTGCTGGCACATCTTCAGGGAACCGTTCATATGAGCAAAAATTTTACAGTGATTCCTACTCATATGACATAGCTTATAAATGGGATTTATATGTTAGAGGGCATCTGTCCCTCTAGAAAAAACCCTTTAGGTAAAGGCAAATACAAAATATTATGCTATGCTGTTTCATTATAGGGGTATTCTCATCTTAGACATGTATTGCATATTCACAAGATTTGCCATTAATGTCTGATAGATGTGGCTCCCACCTCTAAGATGTGCACCTCTCTAAAGAATGGAGGTCCTCTGACCCCAATCCAGGTGGCCGATGCTTCCGGGCAGTAATTGAATGGTTAGGATTATGGAAAGAGTTGAGCTCACTGAGCTAATCTGCTTTCATAAGTTAAAATATTATAACAGAAGGCAGGAGAGGGGCTCACACTGGGCTAATGGATAATGATTGGTGCAGACAACCGTCCTAGGACACCCAATACCAGGATGTGAATGTATCTCAAAAAAGGAAAAAATCGGTATGCACTCTATCCGCTGAAAAAATGTGGAGTTTTTAATAAATGCAGAAAATAATACACACAATAAAATCTAGGGTCGTATATAGAAGATATAATATATACCCCTGATTGGATCAGTATATGGCTCCAATGAGACTCAAGAATAAACAACAATTACTAAAAATGAGATTAATATACAAACACTCGGGGGCATGTATGAATAGAATGGCTTGACATGCACTCAAGGTGTATATATATATATATATATATATATATATATATATATATATATATATAGTACAGACCAAAAGTTTGGACACACCTTCTCATTCAAAGAGTTTTCTGTATTTTCATGACTATGAAAATTGTAGATTCACACTGAAGGCATCAAAACTATGAATTAACACATGTGGAATTATATACTTAACAAAAAAGTGTCAAACAACTGAAAATATGTCTTATATTCTAGGTTCTTCAAAGTAGCCACCTTTTGCTTTGATTACTGCTTTGCACACTCTTGGCATTCTCTTGATGAGCTTCAAGAGGTAGTCACCTGAAATGGTATTCCAACAGTCTTGAAGGAGTTCCCAGAGATGCTTAGCACTTGTTGGCCCTTTTGCCTTCACTCTGCGGTCCAGCTCACCCCAAACCATCCCGATTGGGTTCAGGTCTGGTGAATGTGGAGGCCAGGTCATCTGGCGTAGCACCCCATCACTCTCCTTCTTGGTCAAATAGCCCTTACACAGCCTGGAGGTGTGTTTGGGGTCATTGTCCTGTTGATAAATAAATGATGGTCCAACTAAACGCAAACCGGATGGAATAGCATGCCGCTGCAAGATGCTGTGGTAGCCATGCTGGTTCAGTATGCCTTCAATTTTGAATAAATCCCCAACAGTTTCACCAGCAAAGCACCCCTCACCATCACACCTCCTCCTCCATGCTTCACGGTGGGAGCCAGGCATGTAGAGTCCATCCGTTCACCTTTTCTGCGTCGCACAAAGACACGGTGGTTGGAACCAAAGATCTCAAATTTGGACTCATCAGACCAAAGCACAGATTTCCACTGGTCTAATGTCCATTCCTTGTGTTCTTTAGCCCAAACAAGTCTCTTCTGCTTGTTGCCTGTCCTTAGCAGTGGTTTCCTAGCAGCTATTTTACCATGAAGGCCTGCTGCACACAGTCTCCTCTTAACAGTTGTTGTAGAGATGTGTCTGCTGCTAGAACTCTGTGTGGCATTGACCTGGTCTCTAATCTGAGCTGCTGTTAACCTGCGATTTCTGAGGCTGGTGACTCAGATGAACTCTGACTCTTTGTCTTCCTTTCCTGGGATGGTCCTCATGTGAGCCAGTTTCTTTGTAGCGCTTTATGGTTTCTTGGCATAATACAAATTCTAACAGTCTATTCAGTAGGACTATCAGCTGTGTATCCACCTGACTTCTGCCCAACACAACTCATGGTCCCAACTAGGGATGAGCGAACTGAACCGTAACGAACCAGATTCGTTACGAACTTTCCCAAAAGTTCGGTTCGTCACCGAACCGAATTTTGAGAAAGTTCGTAACGTAACGAATCTGGTTAAAATAACGGCGATGCAAAATATACGCATATTTGAGAATGTACGCTAATGCGTACGCTAATGCGTATGAATTCATAAAATGCGTACACATTAGCGAACATTCTCAAATATGCGTATATTTAGGGTATGGAATATGCCATACCCTAAATATACGCATATTTGAGAATGTTCACTAATGTGTACACGCATTTTATGAATTCATACGCATTAGCGTACGCATTAGTGTACATTATTAAGTAGCGTACCTTTGACAACGCTAGACTGTATGTTTGTTACTTGAGTAGGAATGTTCGCAGACGCAGTGTATGCATACGCTAATGCGTACATATTCAGTTAAGTAGCGTACCTTTGACAACACTAGACTGTATGTTCGTTACTTGAGTAGGAATGTTCGCAGACGCAGTGTATGAGTACGCTAATGCGTACATATGCAGTTAAGTAGCGTACCTTTGACAACGCTAGACTGTATGTTCGTTACTTGAGTAGGAATGTTCGCAGACACAGTGTATGCGTACGTTAATGCGTACATATTCATTCAGTTAAGTAGCGTACCTTTGACAACGCTAGACTGTATGTTCGTTATTTGTGCGGGAATGTTCAAATATGCGTATATTTTGCGTCGCCGTTGTTGAAGTCACTTGGATTTTTTCCACTTTTTTCATTGTAATAGCAACTGCAAGTACACGAAACTATACCCTATCAGACTCCCATTATTGTAGCAGCAATTATTCAGCCGTTATAGCAAGGTTAGTTTTAGGTTCGGTACGTACGAATCCGAACTTCATGAAAGTTCGCCGAAGCGAACCGAACTTTTCAAAAGTTCGCTCATCTCTAGTCCCAACCCCTTTTATAAGGCAAGAAATCCCACTTATTAAACCTGACAGGGCACACCTGTGAAGTGAAAACCATTTCAGGTGACTACCTCTTGAAGCTCATCAAGAGAATGCCAAGAGTGTGCAAAGCAGTAGTCAAAGCAAAAGGTGGCTACTTTGAAGAACCTAGAATATAAGACATATTTTCAGTTGTTTGACACTTTTTTGTTAAGTATATAATTCCACATGTGTTAATTCATAGTTTTGATGCCTTCAGTGTGAATCTACAATTTTCATAGTCATGAAAATACAGAAAACTCTTTGAATGAGAAGGTGTGTCCAAACTTTTGGTCTGTACTGTATATATATATAGCCTGTACAGGCTTTGATAGAGTGCATACTGATCCAATCAGGAGTATATATTATATATTCTATATACGACCCTAGATTTTTTATATAGATTTTATTGTGTGTATTATTTTCTGCATTTATTAAAAACGCCACATTTTTTCAGCTGATAGAGTGCATACCAATTTTTTTCCTTTTTTTGAGATAATTTAAAATATTGCCATACCAGCCCCCCCCCCCCCCCCCGACGGGGGTAGATGGAAAACAGCAGTCTTACCAAGTAATGACACCAGTGAAAAGCCCTGGTGTCTATACTGTGATACCAGCCTACTTACTGAAGTTTGTTGCAGTTTCTTTCCTTTCCCTGGCTATTAACCAGGTTATTCACCATGCACGTATTTCTATTCAATATTTCATTTAGAAGAAAAACAGCTGAAGCTAATGCCAAATTGAAAATATTGCTCAATTTGCATTTCATTTGCTTCTGGAACGCAACATAACATCAAAAGAAATGCACAAGGAGTGACATATGTTGCTGAACCAGAGATTACCAATGTGGTATTATTAAGCTGCAGCTCCACTTAATGGATACACTTTTATTTCTGTATTAAAAGGCTTTTACAGGAGTTTACTAGGTTAGGTTATCAATATCAGGCTTCTTGCCATAATATAAATTCTAACAGTCTATTCAGTAGGACTATCAGCTGTGTATCCACCTGACTTCTGCCCAACACAACTCATGATCCCAACTAGGGATGAGCGAACTGAACCGTAACGAACCAGATTCGTTACGAACTTTCCCAAAAGTTCGGTTCGTCACCGAACCGAATTTTGAGAAAGATCGTAACGTAACGAATCTGGTCAAAATAACGGTGACGCAAAATATACGCATATTTGAGAATGTACGCTAATGCGTACGCTAATGCGTATGAATTCATAAAATGCGTACACATTAGCGAACATTCTCAAATATGCGTATATTTAGGGTATGGAATATGCCATATGCCATACCCTAAATATACGCATATTTGAGAATGTTCACTAATGTTCACGCATTTTATGAATTCATACGCATTAGCGTACGCATTAGTGTACATTATTAAGTAGCGTACCTTTGACAACGCTAGACTGTATGTTTGTTACTTGAGTAGGAATGTTCGCAGACGCAGTGTATGCGTACGCTAATGCGTACATATTCAGTTAAGTAGCGTACCTTTGACAACACTAGACTGTATGTTCGTTACTTGAGTAGGAATGTTCGCAGACGCAGTGTATGAGTACGCTAATGCGTACATATGCAGTTAAGTAGCGTACCTTTGTTTGTTGCAGTTTCTTTCCTTTCCCTGGCTATTAACCAGGTTATTCACCATGCACGTATTTCTATTCAATATTTCATTTGGAAGAAAAACAGCTGAAGCTAATGCCAAATTGAAAATATTGCTCAATTTGCATTTCATTTGCTTCTGGAACGCAACATAACATTAAAAGAAATGCACAAGGAGTGAAATATGTTGCTGAACCAGAGATTACCTGTAACGGGGAGCCGGCGGCGCGCTTCCCCTCTGCCGTGCCGCCGGTCTCCCAGGAGTGCGCCGGAGCGAGGACGCAGGATGCGTCCTCGTCTCCATGACGACACTCACAGGAGAGGGTCCGGCACGCGCACTGATACAGCGCGTCTGGCGTCCTCCTCGCCCCCCTAGTTAACGAGCAGGCGGGGACATCTGAGCGCTGGTCTGGGCAACCAGCGCTCAGAACATTTATTATATACCTGGTTTTGGGTCATGTGGCGCTGGCCACGCCACATGACCAAATTTGGTGCATATTTGAGCGCTGGTCACGTTTGGCCAGCGCTCGGTATGCAAATGAGGTCATGTGACGCTGGCCCCGTCACATGACCCAGTGGAGGGCTATTTTAAGTCACTAGTTGTCCTCCCTAATTGCCTGTGATTAGCGTTACTACTTTGATCAGTGCTTGTGCGACTTAGTGTTTGATTGCTGTTTGACCCTGACCTTGGACTTTGGACTTCGACCTCTCTTTGCTTCACCCCCGGTATTGACGTTATCTCCTGTGTATGACCCGGCTTGCTGACTATTCTAATATTGTGTTTGTTTCGTCTGTGTTTGTCTCTCCAATTGTTCCCTGTTCCTCCCTGTGCACTTATACAGAGCAGGGACCGTCACCGTGGTTGTCCGCGGCCGCCTAGGGCCGACTGAGGCAAGCAGGCAGGGAGAGAACGGGGGGGTATTCAGTACAGGGCGCACCTTCCCTTGTCTCCCCCGTGACAGAATCACAGGCCATACTAAATGGAGCCGTTGCGAGTTCTCACGGATCATATAGGTGACATGGCTCAGATGATGCAGGATCTGGCCGAGAGAATCCAACACCAGGAGCAGCTGCAAACTGCACCCGCAGCCGCTCCCTCCATTATTGAACCCCATATAAGGTTGCCCGATCGGTTTGTGGGTAACCGAAAGACTTTCCGTTCCTTCCAGGAAAGTTGCAAATTATATTTTCGTTTACGCCCACACTCCTCGGGTTCTGAGCAGCAGCGGGTAGGAATAATTATTTCCTTGCTGCAGGGGGATCCGCAGGAGTGGGCTTTCTCATTGCCATCTGACTCCCCATGTCTGTTGTCTGTGGAGGCCTTTTTCCAGGCCTTATGTCTTTTGTATGAAGAACCAGACTGGGCCACTGTAGCAGAAACTCAGCTCAGGAACATTCAGCAGGGAAACCGCCCAGTAGAGGATTACTGTGCAGAGTTCAGGAAGTGGTGTGTCTCCTCTGGGTGGAATGACCCAGCTTTGAGAAGCCAGTTTAGGGTGGGGCTGTCAGACCAACTCAAGGATCTTCTGGTTTGTTATCCTACTCCTGACTCCCTAGAGACGACCATGACTTTAGTTATTAAGCTGGATCGACGGGTGAGAGAAAGACAGAGGGAACGATCAAGTACTCCTCAAGCTGTCGTCCTGCCTGAGTTTCCTCCTCTGAGTCCACCTCCTGCCAAGGTCTCGGAGTCCATGCAGTTAGGAGGTATCCTGAAAAACCAAAGACGTTTAAAGGGAGCCTGCTTCTACTGCGGTGAGGTGAACCACTGGCTCCAGCAGTGTCCAAAACTTCCGCCCTCTAGGAGATCTCCGGTGGGAAGTAAGGTAACCCCAGCAGTGGTAAGGAGAAAGATTTTAGTACCCATCTCCATTGCATATGATCAATTCAGGGGTTCTGGAAAGGCTTTTGTTGACTCTGGTTCTGCTGCTAATTTTATTAATTTTGATTTTGTACAGTCTGTGGGTTTACCGATGGTCCCTTTAAGGGAGGGTATTCAAATTATCGCCCTCGACTCCACTCCCCTAAATAATGGGAGGATCGAGTTCTGTACCCCTAGTGTGACCCTGACGGTTGGGATTTTGCATTCCGAAAAATGTGTTTTTTGGGTTTTAAAAAATTTACCTGCTGACCTAGTTCTTGGTTTACCTTGGTTGCAGGACCACAATCCTGTAATCAATTGGTCAACAGGTGAATTAGAAAAATGGGGGCTGAATTGTGACAAGTGTTGCAAATCTGTATTGCAGTTGGGAGGTACTACTGAGTCTCTTTTCTTACCTGAGTACATCAACGATTTTTCGGACGTTTTCTCCATGTCCGAGACTGAGTTCCTCCTTCCTCACCGGCAATATGATTGTGCCATCGATATTATTGAGGGGTCCAGATATCCCAAGGGCCGTATCTATAATCTCTCTACTCCAGAGCGTCAGTCTATGAGGGATTATCTCAAGGAGAGTCTGGCCAAGGGTCACATCCGGCCTTCTGTTTCTCCCATGGGGGCAGGATTTTTCTTTGTCGGGAAAAAGGATGGAGGGTTGAGGCCCTGTATTGATTACAGGGAACTCAATAAAATTACTGTTAAAAACAGGTACCCGTTGCCCCTTATTCCTGATTTGTTGAATCAGGTTCAGGGTGCTTGTTGGTTTACTAAGCTAGATCTGAAGGGGGCGTACAACCTGATCAGAATCCGTGAGGGTGATGAATGGAAAACTGCCTTTAATACCCCAGACTGGGAGAGTCACGTATCCCACACCAGGCAAGTGCTGGAGGTGTTGCGTGAGAACAAGTTGTTTGTCAAAGGGGAGAAGTGTATCTTTGGTGTTCAGGAAGTGACCTTTTTGGGATACATTCTCACCCCTTTTTCCTTCAAAATGGACCCGGGTAAGGTACAGGCCATTGTAGATTGGGTGCGACCTTCCTCTCTGAAGGCGCTCCAGCGATTTCTGGGTTTTACTAATTTCTATCGAAAATTTATCAAAAATTTTTCTGTTATAGCCAAACCCATTACGGATTTGACCCGCAAGGGAGCTGATTTAGTCAACTGGTCCCCTGCAGCTATTGAAGCTTTTGAAAAGCTAAAGCGTTTTTTTGTTGATGCTCCTGTGCTGATCCAGCCTGATCAAAATAAGCCGTTTGTAGTTGAGGTGGATGCATCTGAAGATGGATGTGGGGGCAGTACTGTCCCAGGGGTCTTCCACCTTAACTAATCTCAAGCCATGCGCCTTCTTCTCCCGCAAGTTCTCTCCTGCCGAGAGAAACTATGACATTGTAATAGGGAGTTACTAGCAATCAAGTGGGCATTTGAGGAATGGCGTCATTTTTTAGAAGGGGCATTACACCGCATTACGGTCCTCACGGATCATAAGAATTTGATGTTTCTGGAATCTGCTAAGCGATTGAATCCCAGACAGGCGAGGTGGGCTTTGTTCTTTACTCGTTTTGACTTTTGTGTTACCTTCAGACCCGGAAGCAAGAACATTAAGGCCGATGCCTTATCCCGAAGTTTCCAGGCGTATCAGCCTCCTGACGTCCCTCCTGAGCCCATCCTGCCAGCTGACATCATCGTAGCCGCTACCTCATCTGATCTAGCTTCTGAAATCGTGGCAGGACAACATCTTGCTCCCACTGGTACTCCAATGACAAGTTATTTGTGCCAGCTCATTTGCGGTTGCGACTGCTGGGTGAGTGCCATAGCTCTGTTTTATGTGGACATCCTGGTATCAATGCCACCAAGGAGTTGGTCTCTAGGCAGTAATTGGTGGTCGTCAATCTCCAGAGATGTTCAGGCTTTTGTAACTGCGTGCAATACTTGTGCCAGGTCCAAGAATCCCAAGACTCGGCCTATGGGTGAGTTGCGTCCATTACCCATACCTGGTAGACCTTGGTCACATCTGTCCATGGACTTCATCACGGATTTGCCATGCTCTGAGGGTAAAACCGTGATTCTTGTAGTGGTGGACAGATTCAGCAAGATGTGTCACTTTATTCCTTTGTGTAAATTACCCTCTGCAAAGGTTTTGGCTTCCGTATTTATGGACCACATAGTTAAACTACACGGTGTTCCTGAGAATATTGTTTCTGACAGGGGGGTGCAGTTTGTATCTAAATTCTGGAGGGCCTTCTGTAAGAAGATTGATATTTCCTTATCCTTTTCGTCAGCCTTTCATCCAGAGACCAATGTCAGACTGAACGTCTTAATCAGTCCGTTGAGCAATATCTCAGATGTTATGTTGCTGATAACCAGCATGTGTGGGCCAGATTCCTGTCTCTGGCCGAGTTCGCGATTAATAACCGTGTGAATTCGTCTTC
Source organism: Rhinella marina (assembly GCA_900303285.1). Lineage (NCBI taxonomy): Eukaryota > Metazoa > Chordata > Amphibia > Anura > Bufonidae > Rhinella > Rhinella marina. The sequence continues at coordinate 2,042 of ONZH01004444.1, read as the reverse complement.
TGGGGTATCGCCGTTTTTCTGCAACATGGGGTTTCATCCGCGCTTTGGCTCCTTTCTCCAGCTGTTTCGGCGGTCCCAGAGGCCAATGCTCTCTCTCAGGAACTGTGCACAGTTGGGCACAGGTTCAGTCGAACCTGGAAAGAGCCCAAAGGATTCAAAAAACTAAGGCCGATAAGAAACGTTCTAAGGGTGTGAATTTCAAGGTGGGGGACATGGTATGTCAAACTAGGTCAACTAAAAATCTACGTATGAAAGTACCATCCTATAAGTTTGCGCCTCGCTTCTTGGTCCATACAGGATCCACCAAGGTGATCAATCCGGTGTCGTTTGAATTGTGTTTACCCTGACTCCCTTCGTGTTCACAATGTTTTTCATATGTCTTTGCTTAAGCGTTATGTTGCTCCCACTGGTCCAGAGGAAACTGCCCCCGCCTCCGGTCGAGGTGGAGGGACAAGTGGAGCACGAGATTCATAGAATCATTGACGTTAGGAAAGTCCGGAATTCCTTCCAGTACCTTGTACACTGGAGGGATTTGGGCCTGAGGACAGATCTTGGGTACCGCTGAGCAGGATGCATGCAGACGCACTTGTTAGGAGTTTTCATCGACAGCATCCTGAAAAGCCGGTCCTCCAGCTAAGGGGTCCGCGTGGCCCCTCGTGAAGGGGGGGGATACTGTAACGGGGTAGCGGCGGCGCGCTTTCCCCTCTGCCGTGCCGCCGTCTCCCAGGAGTGCGCCGCGAGCGGAGGACGCAGGATGCGTCCTGCGTCATCCATGACGGACACTCACAGGAGAGGGTCCGGCACGCGGCCACTGCATACAGCGCGTCCGGCGTCCTCCTCGCCCCCCTAGTTAACGAGCAGGCGGGGGGACATCTGGAGCGCTGGTCTGGGCAACCAGCGCCTCAGAACATTTATTATATACCTTAGGTTTTGGGTCATGTGGCGCTGGCCACGCCACATGACCAAATTTGGTGCATATTTGAGCGCTGGTCAGTTTGGCCAGCGCTCGGTATGACAAATGAGGTCATGTGACGCTGGCCCTGTCACATGACCCAGTGGAGGGCTATTTTAAGTCACTAGTTGTCCTCCCTAATTGCCTGTGATTAGCGTTACTACTTTGATCAGTGCTTGTGCGACTTAGTGTTTGATTGCTGTTTGACCCTGACCTTGGACTTTGGACTTCGACCTCTCTTTGCTTCACCCCCGGTATTGACGTTATCTCCTGTGTATGACCCGGCTTGCTGACTATTCTAATATTGTGTTTGTTTCGTCTGTGTTTGTCTCTCCAATTGTTCCCTGTTCCTCCCTGTGCACTTATACAGAGCAGGACCGTCCACCGTGGTTGTCCGCGGCGCCTAGGGCCGACTGAGGCAAGCAGGCAGGGAGAGAACGGGGGGTATTCAGTACAGGGCGCACCTTCCCTGTCTCCCCGTGACATTACCAATGTGGTATTATTAAGCTGCAGCTCCACTTAATGGATACACTTTTATTTCTGTATTAAAAGGCTTTTACAGGAGTTTACTAGTGATGAACTATCCCTAGGTTAGGTTATCAATATCAGGTCAGTGGGGTCCGACTCCTGGCACCCACTAATCAGCAATTCAGAGCTGTTTGGTCGAACATCACAGCTCTTTACAATGTGTAGTAAATGGCAGCAATGCAGTAACCATACACAGCCAGAGAGGACTGGGAACTTAAAATGGTCCTGGGAAAAAAAAATGTGACCCGATGTTGTAGGTTGGTCCAAAACTACCGTAGACTGGGCAATACAAGTAAAAAGGAAAAACAGAAGTCCATGGGGCCAGTAATACCATAGTACAGCACAAAATACCACCTAACCAGGGGCGTAACTACCATAGCGGCAGACCATGTGACTACTATGGGGCCAGGGCAAGAGAGGGCCCAGTTTTGGTTGGGATCATCTCCTCTTCTACTGGGGGTGAAAAACTTTGTCAGGGCATACCCTCTAAAGGAACAATTTTCAGCAAATAAGGCAGTGGAAATATTACCAATGGGGTAATCACTGCACCTAACAAAACTAA
>ONZH01004443.1:0-28862 GCA_900303285.1 Rhinella marina | reverse complement strand
ATTAGTATCCCTGGTGGTCTAGGGTAAAGTAAGGATCAGATTAGTATCCATGGTGGTCTAGGGTACATTAAGGATCAAATTAGTATCCATGGTGGTCTAGGGTAAGGTAAGGATCAGATTAGTATCCCTGGTGGTCTAGGGTAAGTTAAGGATCAGATTAGTATCCCTAGGGTAGTAAGGATCAGATTAGTTATCCATGGTGGTCTAGGGTAAGGTAAGGATCAGATTAGTATCCCTGGTGGTCTAGGGTAAGGTAATGATCAGATTAGTATCCCTGGTGGTCTAGGGTAAGTTAAGGATCAGATTAGTATCCATGGTGGTCTAGGGTACATTAAGGATCAGATTAGTATCCCTGGTGGTCTAGGGTACATTAAGGATCAGATTAGTATCCCTGGTGGTTGGTACATTAAGGATCAGATTATTAGGGTCCATTAAGGTTCCTAGGGTACATTAAGGATCAGATTAGTATCCCTGGTGGTCTAGGGTGGTTTATGGTCTTTTTGGAATGATCATGATTTCAGCATTATTTGTTTTCCAGAGGAAGATGAGGACAGCGATGAAGATTCAGATGAGGAGTCCACGTATGAAAGTGATGATGAGGAATCGGAGTCTGAAGAAGGCGTTTTCGATGATTCGGTTTGCCCGGACAGTGAGTATCGTCCGATTTGTACATTTACCATTAAAAGGTGCTCAATTCCTGGAATTACAATTGGTTAGAGATGACCCTGTCGTGACAACTAGTCTCCCGTGTGAGTTGTCACCATGAGCCCGTCTTCCTGGAAACCGTTTTGAGGTTGATTTATCCTGAATTGTTGCCTAGCAACAGCCCAGACAAGCATTGGGTGACAACCAGAGATCTACATCACCCAGTGTCCCCTTCTTTTCCTTCCCTCGCAGACTGTGACCCCGAATTGTTTGACAACGTCCTGCAACTGAGAGAGAAGAGACTGGACATTGAGGAGGCGCTGGTGGAAGAGAAGAAGCTGGTGGACAACCTGAAGAAGGAATCTGATGCGCTCGCCAAGAAGGTGACTCCTTGGAGGTCTTCTGATGTTTCTCTGTTGTTTTCTGTGAGGGCAGGGCCATATTACAGAACACACTTACTACAAATAGCAGCCAGCAGAGTTTAGCTGCAGCTCTGGGTGTGGAGTGGAGGAGAAGATATGATGGAAGAAGTCACCTCCTGTGATGGGTTTTACATCTGACAGGTTAAGATGGTGGAAGTGAACCTGAAGACAGCGGAGGCCGAACTAGAAGTGTTTCAGCGAGAGAAGCAGCAGAAGCTGAATGAGCTGTACGTGGTGGTACCTCTGAAGCTGCACCAGGTAATGTACAGAGATGGACACCACACTGCTGGACACTACACATACCCACCTACCTGCCAGACACCACACGTACCTGCTGGACACTACACATACCCACGTACCTGCCAGACACCACACACCTGCTGGACACTACACATACCCACCTACCTGCCAGACACCACACACTGCTGGACACTACACATACCCACGTACCTGCCAGACACCCACACGTACCTGGACACTACACATACCCACCTACCTGCCAGACACCACACGTACCTGCCGGACACTACACATACCCACAACCTGACACTACACGTACCTGCCGGACACTACACATACCCACCTACCTGCCGGACACCGCACATACCTGCTGGACACTACACATACCCACCTACCTGCCCAGACACCACACGTGCCTGCTGGGACACTACACATACCCACCTACCTGCCAGACACCACACGTACCTGCTGGACACTACAACATACCCACCTACCTGCCAGACACCCACTTACCTGCTGACGACACTACACATACCCACCTACCTGCCAGACACCACACGTACCTGCCTGGACACTACACATACCCACCTACCTGCCAGACACACACGTACCTGCCGGACACTACACATACCCACCTACCTGCCCGGACACCGCACATACCTGCTGGACACTTACACATACCCACCTACCTGCCAGACACCACACGTGCCTGCTGGACACTACACATACCCACCTACCTGCCAGACACCACACGTACCTGCTGGACACTACACATACCCACCTACCTGCCAGACACCACACGTACCTGCTGGACACTACACATACCCACCTACCTGCCAGACACCACACGTACCTGCTGGACACTACACATACCCACCTACCTGCCAGACACCACACGTACCTGCTGGACACTACACATACCCACCTACCTGCCAGACACTACACGTACTGCCGGACACTACACATACCCACCTACCTGCCAGACACGCACATACCTGCTGGACACTACACATACCCACCTACCTGCCAGACACCACACGTGCCTGCTGGACACTACACATACCCACCTACCTGCCAGACACCACACATACCTGCTGGACACTACACATACCCACCTACCTGCCAGACACCACACGTACCTGCTGGACACTACACATACCCACCTACCTGCCAGACACTACACGTACCTGCCGGACACTACACATATCCACCTACCTGCCGGACACCGCACATATCTGCTGGACACTACACGTGCCTGCTGGACACTATACTACATGTACCTTCTGGATACTGCCACACTACACTACACGTACCAGCTGGACACTACACATACCTGCTGGACACTACACGTACAGTACAGACCAAAAGTTTGGACACACCTTCTCATTCAAAGAGTTTTCTGTATTTTCTATGATAATTGTAGATTCACACTGAAGGCATCAAAACTATGAATTATCACATGTGGAATTATATACTTAACAAAAAGTGTGAAACAACTGAAAATATGTCTTATATTCTAGGTTCTTCACCTTTTGCTTTGATTACTGCTTTGCACACTCTTGGCATTCTCTTGATGAGCTTCAAGAGGTAGTCACCTGAAATGGTTTTCCAACAGTCTTGAAGGAGTTCCCAGAGATGCTTAGCACATGTTGGCCCTTTTGCCTTCACTCTGCGGTCCAGCTCACCCCAAACCATCTGGATTGGGTTCAGGTCTGGTGACTGTGGAGGCCAGGTCATCTGGCGTAGCACCCCATCACTCTCCTTCTTGGTCAGATAGTCCTTACACAGCCTGGAGGTGTTTGGGGTCATTGTCCTGTTGATAAATAAATGATGGAATAGCATGCCGCTGCAAGATGCTGTGGTAGCCATGCTGGTTCAGTATAAATCCCCCACACCATCACACCTCCTCCTCCATGCTTCACGGTGGGAACCAGACATGTAGAGTCCATCCCTTCACAAAGACATGGTGGTTGGAACCAAAGATCTCACATTTGGACTCATCAGACCAAAGCACAGATTTCCACTGGTCTAATGTCCATTCCTTGTGTTCTCCTTAGCAGTGGTTTCCACCATGAAGGCCTGCTGCACACAGTCTCCTCTTACCAGTTGTTGTAGAGATGTGTCTGCTGCTAGAACTCTGTGTGGCATTGACCTGGTCTCTAATCTGAGCTGCTGTTAACCTGCCATTTCTGAGGCTGGTGACTCGGATGAACTTCTCCTCCGCAGCAGAGGTGACTCTTGGTCTTCCTTTCCTGGGGCGCTCCTCATGTCAGACAGTGTCTTTGTAGCACTTGATGGTTTTTGCGACTGCACTTGGGGACACTTTCAAAGTTTTCCCAATGTTTCGGACTGACTGACCTTCATTTCTTAAAGTAATGATGGCCGCTCGTTTTTCTTTACTTAGCTGCTTTTTTCTTGCCATAATACAAATTCTAACAGTCTATTCAGTAGGACTATCAGCTGTGTATCCACCTGACTTCTGCCCAACACAACTCATGGTCCCAACCCCATTTATAAGGCAAGAAATCCCACTTATTAAACCTGACAGGGCACACCTGTGAAGTGAAAACCATTTCAGGTGACTACCTCTTGAAGCTCATCAAGAGAATGCCAAGAGTGTGCAAAGCAGTAATCAAAGCAAAAGGTGGCTACTGTGAAGAACCTAGAATATAAGACATATTTTCAGTTGTTTCACACTTTTTTGTTAAGTCTATAATTCCACATGTGTTAATTCATAGTTTTGAGGAGGACGGAAGCAGCTGCCTGCGCCCATGCGAGCGCAGGGGAGCCGAGCGGTACAGTGCTCGTTTCGAGCACGTTCGCTCATCTCTAGACACTACACTTACCTGCTGGACACACACCTGCCGGACACTACACGTACCTGCCGACACTACACTACCATGGACACTACACGTACCTGCCGACACTACACGTACCTGCCGGACACTACACGTACCTGATGGACACTACACACAGACATTACCTTACTGCCGGACACTACACTACCTACACTGTACCTGCCGGGACACTACACTTACCTGCCGGACACTACACGACCTGATGGACACTACACTTGACCTGCCGGACACTACACGTACCAGCGGACACTACTTACCTGCCGGACACTACACGTACCAGCCGACACTACACTTACCTGCCGGACACTACACTTACCTGCCGGACACTACACGTACCAGCCGGACACTACACGTACCAGCCGGACACTACACGTACCTGCCGGACACTACACTTACCTGCCGACACTACACGTAACAGCCGGACACTACACGTACCTGATGGACACTACACTACCTGCCGGACACTACACGTACCTGATGGACACTACACGTAACAGCCGGACACTACACGTAACAGCCGGACACTACACGTACCTGATGGACACTACACGTAACCTGCCGGACACTACACGTACCTCGATGGACACTACACGTACCTGATGGACACTACACGTACCAGCCGGACACTACACGTACCTGCCAGACACTACACGTACCAGCCGGACACTACACTTACCTGATGGACACTACACGTACACACGACACTAACACACCTGCCGGACACTACACTACAGCCACTACACTACCTGCCGGACACTACACGTACCAGCCGGACACTACACTTACCTGATGGACACTACACGTACCAGCCGGACACTACACACCTGGGACACTACACGTACCTGCCGGACACTACACGTACCTGATGGACACTACACGTACTGCCGACATTACACGTACCTGCCGGACACTACACGTACCTGATGGACACTACACTTACCTGCTGGACACTACACTTACCTACACTACACGTACCCGCGACACTACACGTACCTGATGGACACTACACTTACCTGCCGGACACTACACGTACCTGTGCCGGACACTACACTTACCTGCCGGACACTACACGTACAGCCGGACACTACACTATCCGACACTGACACTACACCTGCCGGACACTACACACCTACACACCCGCGACACTACACGTACCTGCCGACACTACACTTACCTGCCGGACACTACACGTACCAGCCGGACACTACACTTACCTGCCGGACACTACACGTACCATCCGGACACTACACTACACGACACTACCACCTGCCGGACACTACACGTAACAGCCGGACACTACACGTACCTGCCGGACACTACACGTACCTGCCGGACACTACACGTACCTGATGGACACTACACGTACCTGCCGGACACTACACGTACTACCACTGCCGGACACTACACGTACCTGATGGACACTACACGTACCTGCCGGACACTACACGTACCAGCCGGACACTACACTTACCTGATCCGGACACTACACGTACCTGCCGGACACTACACGTACCAGCCGGACACTACACGTACCTGCCGGACACTACACTACACTACCTGGACACTACACGACACTACACTTACCTGCCGGACACTACACTTACCTGCCGGACACTACACGTACCAGCCGGACACTACACTACCTGATGACACTACACTTACCTGATGGACACTACACGTACTACCAGCCGGACACTACACTTACCTGCCGGACACTACACTACCTGATGGACACTACACTTACCTGCCGACACTACACGTACCTGATGGACACTACACGTACCTGCCGGACACTACACTACCAGCCGGACACTACACTTACCTGCCGGACACTACACGTACCAGCCTGGACACCAGCCGGACACTACACTTACCAGCCGGACACTACACTTACCTGCCGGACACTACACGTACACTTACCTGCCGGACACTACACGTACACTACACGCCGGACACTACACGTACCTGACCTGGACACTACACGTACCTGCCGGACACTACACTTACCTGCACGGACACTACACGTACCTGCCGGACACTACACGTACCAGCCGGACACTACACTTACCAGCCGGACACTACACGTACCTGCCGGACACTACACGTACCTACACTACACCCGGACACTACACACCTGCCGGACACTACCACCTCCGGACACTACACGTACCAGCCGGACACTACACTTACCTGCCACAGACACTACACGTACCTGCCGGACACTACACGTACCAGCCGGACACTACACTGTACCTGCCCGGACCACCTACACGTACCTGCCGGACACTTACACCTTACCTACCGGACACTACACGTTACCAGCCGGCACTACCCACTTAACCAGGCCGGGAAACTACACTTACCCTGCGCGACACTAACACGTACCTGCCGGACACTACACGCTACCTGCCGGACACTACACGTTACCAGTCCGGACACTTGCACTTTACCTGACCGGACACTACACTTTTAAAAACCCAGCCGGACACTACACGTACCTGATGGACACTACAACTTACCCCTGATGCGGCAACTAACACGTTACCAGCCGGACCACTACACGTACCTGATGGACACTACACTTACCTGATGGACACTATAGTATGCCTCGCACACAGCAGCCTGGGTTCCCGCCTCTGTGTCCTATGTGAATCTGTACGTTCTCTGTGGATTGCACCTATATACTCGGGGTGAGCAGTGATTTACCTTCCGCAGGTCGATTACATCATTAATGGAGAGATTCCCAGCGACTTATCTCAGGCCCTCGTCTTCACCAACAATTCCCTGGAGAGTCTGCAGCATCGGATCCGGGAGCTACAGATGGAGAAGGTGGAGCAGCGGGAACTCTACAAGAAGGCCAAGGAGCAGCACAAGCAACTGATCCGAGAAAGGAAGGAGATGGAGGCCAAGATACAGAGTGAGTAACCAGCGAGCCGCCACCTCGGCCTCCCCGACTGGTCATAACATGGTGTGACTTTACGGCAGGTCTGGAGGAGAAGTGTCGCCAGCAGATGATGATGAAGTTCGGCCGACTGGTGGACCTGGAGGCTCTGCAGACCCTGTCTGTGAACACCAGCCTGGAGGAGCTGAAGATGAAGTCCGCACAGAAACAAGAGGAGATGGACCGCGAGATCGCTCAGTGGGAGGTGAGGACGAGTCCGAGGAGGCAGTGACCACAGCCTGTCCTCAGGTTTGGTGTGGTCACAGAGATCTAGTGTGGACCCAAGGGATCAGATCTCAGGACAGGAAGAGGAGAGATATTAAATAATGGTCTTCTCATTCCTGATGATCCACCGCGGGTGGTACTGCCAACATTTGTTCGGCTTGGGTGTGACACAGGCCCAGGACTGGATCCCAAACCATCAGGCCTACTCAAGGCCCCAAGACCTACCATGTTAGCGCTCGTGTTGGGTGTAATGGGTTAATGGTAAAGTCACAATACACTGCCGTACAGAAGCATAGCCGTGCATTGTACACACACATCAGAGAATCTTCTCACCACGTTCTTCTGCTCAGATCCAAGTCATGGAGACCAAACGGAGCCTGATGGAAATCACCCGGGAGCAGACAAAGAAGATGGAGAGGCTGGACGAGCTGCTGACGGAGAAGAAGACCATAGAGGCCAAACTGGACGCCCGGCAGACTGTGGTGGTAAGTCTTAAAGAAGAATCCCACAAAAAATGTTATTCCATGTCCTGCTAGAAATGTACATGATGTAATCTGTAGTGAGTGTCATTTTCTTACCAGTAGCTGAATTTGTGAGTTATATCACCCTGAAGTTTCTTATCTGTGTCATGTGACCAGGAATTAGACCCACCGACTTATGTGTGGACAGGAAGTCTATTTCTCTATGCATTCCTATGGGAGCCTCACTTTCAGTCTCATAGGAATGAATAGAGCAGTAACTGGCTTCCTGTCCTGGGTCAGCTGGAGGTCAGGGAGTTGGTCACATGACCCAGATACAATAAGGAGAGAGTGGAAACTCTCAATTTCAGCCTCTGATAAGAAGATTACATTCACTACAGATTATATCATGCATCTTTCTAACAGGTCAGAGAATAAAAATTTTTGCGGGAGTTCTTTAACCACTTCACGTCCGCCCATTGACTATAAACGTCCGTGAAGTGGTTGTTAATTTCTGAATGGACATTTCTGGCTTTTTTTGATCGGTGTATACACCGAGCGCTGTGTATACAGATTAGGAAGCGCTATTGCGTACAGGAGCTGCCGGGTCTCTCATAGACCCGATCAGCCCTGCACTGAGGCTGTACAGCATAGTATTATACTGTACAGCCTCTCTGGGGATGTATTGCCCCTGTAACTGGGGCTACTATGTCAGCTACTATGTCAGCTACTATGTCAGCTACTATGTCAGCCCCAGTTACAGGAGAAATCAAGTGTAAAAAAACAAAAGAAAAAAAAAAGTAAAGTTAAATGTCCCCCTGAGGTCTTGTATGACCTTATGGGGGACACAAAGTGTAAAATAAAAAAATGAAAAAATAATAAGAAAAAATAGAGTATTATATAAAAAAAAATAAAAATCACATATAAAAAAAAATAATTTTCCCCCAAATATATCATTAAAAAAATGTTACAAATAAAAATAAATAAATAAAATAGACATATTTGGTATCACCGCGTCTGAAACAACCGGCTCTATAAAAATATCACATGATCTACCCCATCAAGTGAACTGTGTAAAAAAAAATCTAATAAAAATTATGCCAAAAACAGCTTTTTTTTGTTGCATCACCTACCAAAAAACATAATCAAACAATCAAAAAGTCGTATGCATCCCAAAATGATAGCAATAAAAACGTCACCTCATCCCGCAAAAAATAAGCCCCCACACAAGATCATAGCCCGAAAAATTAAAAAAAAATGGCTCTTAAAAAATTGCAACACAAAAACATGATTTTTTTTCTAAAAATGCTCTTATTGTGTAAAACGTAAAAAAAATAAATAAAAAAGACATATTTGGTATCGTTGCATCCGTAACAACTGGCTCTACAAAAATATCACATGATCTACCCCATCAAGTGAACGGTGTAAAAAAAAAATATAGGAAAATGCCCCTAAACTGCTTTTTTTTTAGTTAACCTCCCAAAAATTAGATTAAAAAGTGATCAGAAAGCCGGATGTACCCCAAAATGGTTCCAATAAAAAGCACAACTTGTCCTGCAAAAAATAAGACCTCACGCCGCTCAGTCCACAAAAAATGTAAAAAGTTATCACTCTTACAAACCATGACAAAAAATTCCATGTTAGAAAATGCAGATGCTGCTCCTCCCCTTCTGAGCCCTGGCGTATCCCCAAATAACAGTTTACGACCACATGTGGGGTGTTTCTGCAAACTGCAGAATCGGGGTAATAAATATTAGAGTTTTGTTTTGTTGTTAACCCTTGATGTGTTACAGGAAAAAAAATGATTAAAATGGAAAATCTGCAAAAAAAGTGAAATTTTGAAATTTCACATCTATTTTGCTTTAATTCCTGTGGAATACTTAAAGGGTTAACAACATTTCTAAAACCAGTTTTGAATAGTTTGAGGGGTGTAGTTTCTAAAATGGGGTCATTTATGGGTGGTTTCTATTATGTAAGTCTCACAAACTGACTTCAGAACTGAACTGGTCCTTAAAAAAGTTGGTTTTGCAAATTTGCAAAAATTACGTCTAAAATTCTAAACCTTCTACTGTCCTAAAAAAATAAAATGACACTAACAAAATGATGCCGACATAAAGTAGACGTATGGAGAATGTAGATTAAAACGGATTTTATGGGGCATCACTATCTGTCTTAAAAGCAGAGAGATTGAAATTTAGAAAACAGTGAATTTTTTCAAATTTTCCTTAACTTTTAGATTTTTTTTATAAATAAAATTAAAACTTAACTCAAATTTACCATTAACTTGAAGTACAGTGTGTCACAAGAAAACAATCTCTGAATGGCTTGGATAAGTAAAAGCTTTCCAAAGTTATTACCACATGAAGTGACACATGTCAGGCCTGGTCAGGAAGGGGGGAAATGGCCCGGATGGGAAGTGGTTAAGGAGGAACCTAAGCTCTGTGGCATCTCCTTTGGGTCCTCTATATCTTACAGCGTCCTCCTGCCCACACTGAAGACATCTCTGAGGACATAGTCACATAGTCCTCACAGAAGGACTGAGGCTCTGGACTGAGGCGAACTACACCTCTCATCAGATTGTATATAATGAGGCTGTAGGTACTGGACTTTGGTGGTCACACAGATGACACACAGAAGTCCTCTGAGCCTGTGCCATCACTGTTATGTATATGTATGGCTCCGTAAGGATGACCTTCATGTATGTAAGGTTCCGGGAAGGGGTTAATGCTGGTGTTTTGTGGACTTTGGCCCCCCATCTTCCAGGGCCTGGGTGCGTCTACCACTTTTCTATGATCCTAACCTTCTATAGGTTAGGATCATACATACAATGTATGTCTCTCTGATGTCTCTGTGTCTCTGCTCAGGGCGAAGAATTCCAGGGTCCGCGGAAAGCCGACATCCAGGAAAGGCAGAAGCTCCTGGGACTGGTCGAGATGCAAGCCGAAGAGATCGAGAGCCTGAAAGAGGAGATTGTACTGCTGAGCAGGAAAGGAGGGAGCATTCTGCCCCCTGCGCACTCACCCGCCGCCCACAGCGCGGGCACCCTGGCCTGACCATGACGCCTGCACCTTGTGTCCAAACGCACTCCGAAATCTCAGGTCCTGTCCCGCGTGTTCCTGTCAGATCGCAGGATTAACCCCAGAGGTCGTGGCTGTTTGCCTCATAGGGTCGAGGTTGTGTGTTAATCCTGTGATTTTACCGCTGTGGAGCCCCCCCCCCCCCCCCGTCTCAAAAATGAAAGGGAAACTTTGGTTTGGAGCTGCTTTAACCCTTACACCGCCATGACGGCAAAGGGGGTTTAATAAAAAAAAATAATCTGTGGTTTTCATTGAGATCGGATGTCCTGTCATTCTGCCTGTCAGACAGCAGGTGGCGCCCCAGCCTTTCTGCAGCAGCAGCACAGTCCTGTGACATCGAGTTTACGGCCTCCGTCTAACGTATACGCAGGGAAGTAGATCTTAGGGCGCGTTCTCACACGGCAGATTTTGTTACAGAAAATTTCTGATTAAATCCACGTGTTTTCCATCAAAATAACCTCATTCAGATGAATAGAACCGCATGTGAAGGTGCCCTTAAAGTGCTGACACACAGTGCCGTCCGGCACCCATAGAGTCTCATTGTAAAAAAAATCCAGTACGTGTCATGTGACTTTTTTACATGGTCTACTAAGCAATTTACCGTAATTCTCTTTTTTCGGGGTTTACTGATATATTGAGGTCTAAGGGTCTATTCACACGTCCTGTTTTTCTTTCCTGATCCAATCCGCAAATCATGTGGATAGGATGCGGATCCGTTCATTTCAATGGGTCCTGAAAAAATGCGGACAGCGCTCCGTATACTGTCCGCATCCGTTGTTCCGTTATGCGGATCCGCAAATAAGATAGAGCTTGTCCTACTTTTGTCCGCATATGCGGTCCGTGGTCCCATTGGAGTCAATGGGTCCGCAAAAAATGCGGATGATATGCGGAATGCATCAATATGTCATCCGCAATTGCGGATCCGTTTCCAGGAAATAGAAAGAAATACCCTACCAACATATATTCCTCCTTCCTTTTTTTTGTGGAAAAACGGAACGGAGGCACAATTGGTAAAAACGGAAGTTTTTTGCAGAAACACGGATCCGCAAAAAAACGGACTGAAAATCTGGAAAAGAAAAATACGGACGTGTGAATGGAGCCTAAAGGACACGCTTTTGGCCCCCATGTGACTTATAGACCCCCTATGGACGGACATTGGGAGCTGAATGTGGACCCATCACAGGGATTAGACAAGGTGCCACATACGTCCCATTCCGTGGTCTGGCCGGTGGGACCACTCATCCTCCGTGGCTGCGCACGTCTGTGGGACATAAAATAGCTGAAATTGGGATTTCTCAAACACAGAGATAGATTGGTGCTGCTTCTGAGAGTTTGTTACAATGTATCAGTGCAGGTAAAATGTATCAGCCTGGAGCCCAAGCTGTTGAACTCACAGGGGATTGTCTAGACTGGATACATTGTAGCGAACCCCCAGCTGTGAAAGAGTATTGGGTCTGGATAGGTTCTCAGCCCCTGGCTGTTTCCATTCATTCAGGGCAAGCAGAGATCTTGACAATGGTCAGGAAACACAAAGTAGGTTAGAAAGTTGCAGAACTGGACAAGCTCCGTATATTGCTTTATACTTTCGCAGATCTCCCATTCAGGGGCCCGGGAAAGCTGAGTGGGGGGAGCAGTAATGGCCGCCACTAATCACCTGGTTCTCCTAGGCTCCTGACCAGTGATTGATCCCATAGACTTGTCATTCAGAGTCTGGGAAAGGTGGGTGATGGCGCTGATCGTTGTCTCCTCTGTCACGAGGGTTGCTCCTGCTGCCGGCAGGTGGGAGGCTCTGCGTACAGGAGATCCGCTGCCGGGAGAACAGAGCGTTCCTGTAGTGGAGGCCTCGACGGTGGGACGGGGGGCAGGGGGTAATTAGCGCTGTGGTTGAGGTCACTGCGGTGAGGAGGACAAGTGCTCTGAGCAGGTTATGGCCGCACTATGTAACTCAGCCTATTAGAGGAGACGAGTGATGAGCCGGCCGGAGGAGCTGCAGGAGGTGGAATCTAACAACAGGGCGATGTGCTGCAGGTCTTAAGGGAAGCAACCAAGTAATAATCTGCAGGATATATCACTATGTACCAGTCAGGAGGTGGAGAGGACAGAGCGATGTTCTGCAGAGAGGTCAGAGGTGTAATAATCTGCAGACGTTATCACTATGTACCTGTCAGGAGGTACAGAGGACAGAGCGATGTTCTGCAGAGAGGTCAGAGGTGTAATAATCTGCAGGATATATCACTATGTACCTGTCAGGAGGTACAGAGGACAGAGCGATGTTCTGCAGAGAGGTCAGAAGGTGTAATAATCTGTAGACGTTATCACTATGTACCTGTCAGGAGGTGGAGAGGACAGAGCGTATGTTCTGCAGAGAAGGGTCAGAGGTGTAATAATCTGCAGACGATTATCCTATGTACTGTCAGGAGGTACAGAGGACAGAGCGATGTTCTGCAGATCTCTAGAGGTCAGAGGTGTAATAATCTGCAGGATATATCACTATGTACCTGTCAGGAGGTGGAGAGGACAGAGCGATGTTCTGCAGATCTCTAGAGAGGTCAGTGGTGTAATAATCTGCAGGATATATCACTATGTATCTGTCAGGACTAGGTGGAGAGGACAGAGCGATGTTCTGCAGAGCTGTAGAGTGGTCAGTAGTGTAATAATCTGCAGGATGTATCAGTATGGATCTGTTGGGATAGAGGGCATGAAGCAATATTCTGCAGATCTCAGAGGTCAGTGGTGTAATAAGTGATGTGAATAGTTTCCATATGCTGATATGTTCCACTCCTGCCCCAGCTGTAGAAGGGGTTAAGTCGAGTATTTGGTATAACATAAGCCCCATGTGGTTCCCTTTTGTTGCACACAGTGACCCCCCCCTCCATCCTGCAATTGGAGTGAGTGAGGAGGGGGCCCCATCCTGAGACCTCCAGGACATTAGTGATCCTTTACAGGAGAGATGTTTGCTTAACTACATCTCTAAGCTGGATTCAATATACTCTGAGCAAACACAGTCTCAAGTGACCCCCAAGACTTGACTACAAAATCATCACCATTGATAATTCCATCAAAAAAACAAAGTGTTCCTGCAAGAGCGTTCCCTAAGGGATACTGCTCCTATGTACAAGAATATAACTACTATAAATACTGCTCCTATGTACAAGAATATAACTACTATAATACTGCTCCTATGTACAAGAATATAAACTACTATAATACTGCTCCTATGTACAAGAATATAACTACTATAATACTGCTCCTATGTACAAGAATATAACTACTATAATACTGCTCCTATGTACAAGAATATAACTACTATAATACTGCTCCTATGTACAAGAATATAACTACTATAATACTGCTCCTATGTACAAGAAATATAACTACTATAATACTGCTCCTATGTACAAGAATATAAACTACTATAATACTGCTCCTATGTACAAGAATATAACTACTATAATACTGCCTCCTATGTACAAGAATATAACTACTATAAATACTGCTCCTATGTACAAGAATATAACTACTATAATACTGCTCCTATGTACAAGAATATAACTACTATATATACTGCTCCTATGTACAAGAATATAACTACTATAATACTGCTCCTATGTACAAGAATATAACTACTATAATACTGCTCCTATGTACAAGAATATAACTACTATAATACTGCTCCTATGTACAAGAATATAACTACTATAATACTGCTCCTATGTACAAGAATATAACTACTATAATACTGCTCCTATGTACAAGAATATAACTACTATAATACTGCTCCTATGTACAAGAATATACTACTACTATAATACTGCTCCTATGTACAAGAATATAACTACTATAATACTGCTCCTATGTACAAGAATATAACTACTATAATACTGCTCCTATGTACAAGAATATAACTACTATAATACTGCTCCTATGTACAAGAATATAACTACTATAATACTGCTCCTATGTACAAGAATATAACTACTATAATACTGCTCCTATGTACAAGAATATAACTACTATAATACTGCCTCCTATGTACAAGAATATAACTACTATAATACTGCTCCTATGTACAAGAATATAACTACTATAATACTGCCTCCTATGTACAAGAATATAACTACTATAATACTGCTCCTATGTACAAGAATATAACTACTATAATACTGCTCCTATATGTACAAGAATATAACTACTATAATACTGCTCCTATGTACAAGAATATAACTACTATAATACTGCTCCTATGTACAAGAATATAACTACTATAATACTGCTCCTATGTACAAGAATATAACTACTATAATACTGCCTCCTATGTACAAGAATATAACTACTATAATACTGCTCCTATGTACAAGAATATAACTACTATAATACTGCTCCTATGTACAAGAATATAACTACTATAATACTGCTCCTATGTACAAGAATATAACTACTATAATACTGCTCCTATGTACAAGAATATAACTACTATAATACTGCCTCCTATGTACAAGAATAAAATATAACTACTATAATACTGCTCCTATGTACAAGAATATAAACTACTATAATACTGCTCCTATGTACAAGAATATAACTACTATAATACTGCTCCTATGTACAAGAATATAACTACTATAATACTGCTCCTATGTACAAGAATATAACTACTATAATACTGCCTCCTATGTACAAGAATATAACTACTATAATACTGCTCCTATGTACAAGAATATAACTACTATAATACTGCCTCCTATGTACAAGAATATAACTACTATAATACTGCTCCTATGTACACAAGAAATATAACTACTATAATACTGCTCCTATGTACAAGAATATAACTACTATAATACTGCTCCTATGTACAAGAATATAACTACTATAATACTGCTCCTATGTACAAGAATATAACTACTATAATACTGCTCCTATGTACAAGAATATAACTACTATAATACTGCCTCCTATGTACAAGAATATAACTACTATAATACTGCTCCTATGTACAAGAAATATAACTACTATAATACTGCTCCTATGTACAAGAATATAACTACTATAATACTGCTCCTATGTACAAGAATATAACTACTATAATACTGCTCCTATGTACAAGAATATAACTACTATAATACTGCTCCTATGTACAAGAATATAACTACTATAATACTGCTCCTATGTACAAGAATATAACTACTATAAATACTGCTCCTATGTACAAGAATATAACTACTATAATACTGCTCCTATGTACAAGAATATAACTACTATAATACTGCTCCTATGTACAAGAATATAACTACTATAATACTGCTCCTATGTACAAGAATATAACTACTATAATACTGCCTCCTATGTAACAAGAATATAACTACTATAATACTGCTCCTATGTACAAGAATATAACTACTATAATACTGCTCCTATGTACAAGAATATAACTACTATAATACTGCCTCCTATGTACAAGAATATAACTACTATAATACTGCTCCTATGTACAAGAATATAACTACTATAATACTACTGCTCCTATGTACAAGAATATAACTACTATAATACTGCTCCTATGTACAAGAATATAACTACTATAATACTGCTCCTATGTACAAGAATATAACTACTATAAATACTGCCTCCTATGTACAAGAATATAACTACTATAATACTGCTCCTATGTACAAGAATATAACTACTATAATACTGCTCCTATGTACAAGAATATAACTACTATAATACTGCTCCTATGTACAAGAATATAACTACTATAATACTGCCTCCTATGTACAAGAATATAACTACTATAATACTGCTCCTATGTACAAGAATATAACTACTATAATACTGCCTCCTATGTACAAGAATATAACTACTATAATACTGCTCCTATGTACAAGAATATAACTACTATAATACTGCTCCTATGTACAAGAATATAACTACTATAATACTGCTCCTATGTACAAGAATATATAACTACTATAATACTGCTCCTATGTACAAGAATATAACTACTATAATACTGCTCCTATGTACAAGAATATAACTACTATAATACTGCTCCTATGTACAAGAATATAAACTACTATAATACTGCTCCTATGTACAAGAATATAACTACTATAATACTGCTCCTATGTACAAGAATATAACTACTATAATACTGCTCCTATGTACAAGAATATAACTACTATAATACTGCTCCTATGTACAAGAATATAACTACTATAATACTGCTCCTATGTACAAGAATATAACTACTATAATACTGCTCCTATGTACAAGAATATAACTACTATAAATACTGCCTCCTATGTACAAGAATATAAACTACTATAAATACTGCTCCTATGTACAAGAATATAACTACTATAATACTGCTCCTATGTACAAGAAATATAACTACTATAATACTGCTCCTATGTACAAGAATATAACTACTATAATACTGCTCCTATGTACAAGAATATAACTACTATAATACTGCTCCTATGTACAAGAATATAACTACTATAATACTGCTCCTATATGTACAAGAATATAACTACTATAATACTGCTCCTATGTACAAGAATATAACTACTATAATACTGCTCCTATGTACAAGAATATAACTACTATAATACTGCTCCTATGTACAAGAATATAACTACTATAATACTGCCTCCTATGTACAAGAATATAACTACTATAATACTACTGCTCCTATGTACAAGAATATAACTACTATAATACTGCTCCTATGTACAAGAATATAACTACTATAATACTGCTCCTATGTACAAGAATATAACTACTATAATACTGCTCCTATGTACAAGAATATAACTACTATAATACTGCTCCTATGTACAAGAATATAACTACTATAATACTGCTCCTATGTACAAGAATATAACTACTATAATACTGCCTCCTATGTACAAGAATATAACTACTATAATACTGCTCCTATGTACAAGAATATAACTACTACTATAATACTGCTCCTATGTACAAGAATATAACTACTATAATACTGCCTCCTATGTACAAGAATATAACTACTATAATACTGCTCCTATGTACAAAGAATATAACTACTATAATACTGCTCCTATGTACAAGAATATAAACTACTATAATACTGCTCCTATGTACAAGAATATATAACTACTATAATACTGCTCCTATGTACAAGAATATAACTACTATAAATACTGCTCCTATGTACAAGAATATAACTACTATAATACTGCTCCTATGTACAAGAATATAACTACTATAATACTGCCTCCTATGTACAAGAATATAACTACTATAATACTGCTCCTATGTACAAGAATATAACTACTATAAATACTGCTCCTATGTACAAGAATATAACTACTATAATACTGCTCCTATGTACACAAGAATATAACTACTATAATACTGCTCCTATGTACAAGAATATAAACTACTATAATACTGCTCCTATGTACAAGAATATAACTACTATAATACTACTGCTCCTATGTACAAGAATATAACTACTATAATACTGCTCCTATGTACAAGAATATAACTACTATAATACTGCTCCTATGTACAAGAATATAACTACTATAAATACTGCTCCTATGTACAAGAATATAACTACTATAAATACTGCTCCTATGTACAAGAATATAACTACTATAAATACTGCTCCTATGTACAAGAATATAACTACTATAATACTGCTCCTATGTACAAGAATATAACTACTATAATACTGCTCCTATGTAACAAGAATATAACTACTATAATACTGCTCCTATGTACAAGAATATAACTACTATAATACTGCTCCTATGTACAAGAATATAACTACTATAATACTGCTCCTATGTACAAGAATATAACTACTATAATACTGCCTCCTATGTACAAGAATATAACTACTATATAATACTGCTCCTATGTACAAGAATATAACTACTATAATACTGCTCCTATGTACAAGAATATAACTACTATAATACTGCTCCTATGTACAAGAATATAACTACTATAATACTGCTCCTATGTACAAGAATATAACTACTATAATACTGCTCCTATGTACAAGAATATACTACTACTATAATACTGCTCCTATGTACAAGAATATAACTACTATAATACTGCTCCTATGTACAAGAATATAACTACTATAATACTGCTCCTATGTACAAGAATATAACTACTATAATACTGCCTCCTATGTACAAGAAATATAAACTACTATAATACTGCTCCTATGTACAAGAATATAACTACTATAATACTGCTCCTATGTACAAGAATATAACTACTATAATACTGCTCCTATGTACAAGAAATATAACTACTATAATACTGCTCCTATGTACAAGAATATAAACTACTATAATACTGCTCCTATGTACAAGAATATAACTACTATAATACTGCCTCCTATGTACAAGAATATAACTACTATAATACTGCTCCTATGTACAAGAATATATACTACTATAATACTGCTCCTATGTACAAGAATATAACTACTATAAATACTGCCTCCTATGTACAAGAATATAACTACTATAATACTGCTCCTATGTACAAGAAATATAACTACTATAATACTGCTCCTATGTACAAGAATATAACTACTATAATACTGCTCCTATGTACAAGAATATAACTACTATAATACTGCCTCCTATGTACAAGAATATAACTACTATAATACTGCTCCTATGTACAAGAATATAACTACTATAATACTGCTCCTATGTACAAGAATATAACTACTATAATACTGCCTCCTATGTACAAGAATATAACTACTATAATATACTGCCTCCTATGTACAAGAATATAACTACTATAATACTGCTCCTATGTACAAGAATATAACTACTATATAATACTGCTCCTATGTACAAGAATATAACTACTATAATACTGCTCCTATGTACAAGAATATAACTACTATAATACTGCTCCTATGTACAAGAATATAACTACTATATATACTGCTCCTATGTACAAGAATATAACTACTATAATACTGCTCCTATGTACAAGAATATATAACTACTATAATACTGCTCCTATGTACAAGAATATAACTACTATAATACTGCTCCTATGTACAAGAATATAACTACTATAATACTGCTCCTATGTACAAGAATATAACTACTATAATACTGCTCCTATGTACAAGAATATAACTACTATAAATACTGCCTCCTATGTACAAGAATATAACTACTATAATACTGCTCCTATGTACAAGAATATAACTACTATAATACTGCTCCTATGTACAAGAATATAACTACTATAATACTGCCTCCTATGTACAAGAATATAACTACTATAATACTGCTCCTATGTACAAGAATATAACTACTATAATACTGCCTCCTATGTACAAGAATATAACTACTATAATACTGCTCCTATGTACAAGAATATAACTACTATAATACTATGCTCCTATGTACAAGAATATAAACTACTATAATACTGCTCCTATATACAAGAATATAACTACTATAATACTGCTCCTATGTACAAGAATATAACTACTATAATACTGCCTCCTATGTACAAGAATATAACTACTATAATACTGCTCCTATGTACAAGAATATAACTACTATAATACTGCTCCTATGTACAAGAATATAACTACTATAATACTGCTCCTATGTACAAGATATAACTACTATATACTACCTAAATACGCCTCCTCCTATGCTACAAGAATATAACACATAATTTACTGCTCCTATGCTACAAGAATATAACTACTATAATACTGCCTCCTATGTACAAGAATATAACACCTATTAATACTCCCCCCTATGCCTACAAGAATATAACTACTTTAATACTACTCCTATGACAAGAATTAGTAAACTACTATAATCACTGCTTCCTATGTACAAGAATCATAACTGACTAATAATACTGTTCCTACTGTACAAGAATAAACTCACTATATGTCTGCTCCTATGTACAAGAAATAACTACTATAATCTGCTCCTATGAAATATAACTACAATGAATAATACTACATATACTGGTCTCCTATGTACAAAATAATATATATACGTTATAATACTACCCTCCTATGTACAAGAATATAACTATATATACTGCTCCTATGTACAAGAATATAAACTACTATAAACTGCCTCCTATGTACAAGAATATACTACTATATATTCCTGTACCCTACTACTGCCTACAAGAATAAACTACTATATACTGCTCCTATGTACAGATTATAACTAGGTGATAATAGCTATGTACAAAATATAACTACATAATACTCTCCTATGTACAAAAATATAACTAGGCTTAATGGCTCCCATTGTTGTAGATATTGACGACATGATTACTGGCCCCGTCCTATAGGTACAAGCTATAACTTCTATAATACTGTTTCCTATGAAGAATATAACTAGTATAATACTGCTCCTGATGTAAAAGAATATAATACTATATACTTTCCGATGACAAGAAGAACTACTATAATACTGCTCCTATTTACAAGAAGATAACTAAAATACTGCAGCATAAACAGGGAGAAAAAATATATAAATACCGCATGTATGTACAGAATATAACTACTATAAATACTGTCTCCTAGATTACAGGAATATGTACTATAATACTGCTCTATTTACAAGATATAACTACTATAATACTGCTTCCTATTACAAAGATCCTACATAATACTGTCTCCTACTGTAAAAATATAATACTAAAAACCCTACTGTCCAAGATATAACGGTATAAAGATGCTAAGTACTAGAAAAATAAATATAATAAAATAATAAAAGAATTATTATAAACACTTCCTATAATACAGGACCAAAATTAACTACTATAATACTGCCTATGTACAGAATTATACTATATTACTGCTCCTATGTACCAGATATAACTACTTATAAACTGCTCCTATAACAAGAATATAACTACTATAATACTGCTCCTATGTACAGAAATAACTACTATAATACTGCTCCTATGTACAGAATTAAACAATAGACCTGACAGAACAAACAATGTGCAGGTCGGGGACACCTGGAAATAGTGACCATAATATAATAACCTTCCAATTGTCTCAAAAGAGCGTTTCTTCAGGGAGGAACAAAATACCTAACTTCAAAAAGCTAAATTTAAGCCAACTAAGAGAGGCCATAGGCCTAACTAACTGGACAAAGTCCTCAAAAATAAAAATACAGCCACAAAATGGGATATTTTAAAAGCATCCTAATATCTAATTGTGAGAGGTACCTACCATATGGGAATAAAAGGTAAGAACAAGAAAAACCAATGGATAAACAGAACTGTAAAGAAAGCAATAATGCAAACAGAAAGCATTTAATCACTAAAACAGGAGGGAGCGAGGAAGCATTGAAAAACTACAAGAAAAAATAGAATAGTAAAAGACAAATAAAAACAGCCAAACTAGAGACCGAGAGATTAATCGCCAAAGAAAGTAAAACTAACCCTAAAATGTTCTTCAATTATATAAAATAAAAAAGTATAAA
This sequence comes from Rhinella marina, assembly GCA_900303285.1. NCBI lineage: Eukaryota > Metazoa > Chordata > Amphibia > Anura > Bufonidae > Rhinella > Rhinella marina. The sequence goes on along the minus strand of ONZH01004443.1, from coordinate 6,480 downwards.
CCTGAAGGTGTCGGCCCCTTACAGAGTAATGAGGGGGGAGTTGCAGAGAGCGATGAGGAGAAAGCGAAGCTACTAAATATCTTTTTCTCCACTGTATTCACTGAGGAAAAAAACTGTCAGATGAAATGCAGAATATAAAAGTAAATTCCCCATTAAAAGTGCCCTGTCTGACCCAGGAAGAAGTAGAGCTACGTCTTAAAAAGATAAAATAGACAAATCGCCAGGACCGGATGGCATACACCCCGTATCCTAAGAGAATTAAGTAATGTTATCGCCAGACTCCCTTATTTCTGATATTAAGGACTCTATACTGACGGGGAGTGTTCCACAGGATTGGCGCATAGCAAATGTGGTGCCAATATTCAAAAAGGGTCCAAAAACAGAGCCCGGGAACTATAGGCCGGTAAGTTTAACATCTGTCGTGGGTAAACTGTTTGAGGGTTTTCTAAGAGATGCTATCTTGGAGTACCTCAATGAAAATAAGCAAATTACTCCATATCAGCATGGCTTCATGAGGGATCGGTCATGTCAAACCAATTTAATCAGTTTTCTATGAGGAGGTAAGTTCTAGACTGGACCGCAGCGAATCAATGGATGTCGTATATCTGGACTTCTCCAAAGCATTTGACACTGTACCACATAAAAGGTTAGTATATAAGATGAGAATGCTTGGCCTGGGAGAAAATGTCTGTATGTGGGTAAGTAACTGGCTCAGTGATAGAAAACAGAGGGTGGTTATTAACGGTACATACTCAGATTGGGTCACTGTCACTAGTGCGGGGTACCACAGGGGTCAGTATTGGGGCCCTATTCTCTTCAATATATTTATTAATGATCTTGTAGAAAGGCTTGCACAGTAAAATATCAATTTTTGCAGATGACACTAAACTGTGTAAAAGTAATTAACACAGAAGAGAGGACAGTTACACTGCTACAGATGGATCTGGATAGACTGGAGGCTTGGGCAGAGAAGTGGCAGATGAGGTTTAACACTGACAAATGTAAAGTTATGCATATGGGAAGGAAATAATGCAAGTCACCAGTACATACTAAATGGTAAAATATTGGGTAACTCTGACATGGAAAAGGACCTAGGAATTTTAGTGAACAGAAATCTAAGCTGCAGAAACCAGTGTCAGACAGCTGCTGCCAAGGCCAATAAGATAATGGGTTGCATCAAAAGAGGCATAGATGCCCCGTGATGAGAAACATAGTCCTGCCACTTTACAAATCACTAGTCAGACCACACATGGAGTACTGTGTACAGTTCTGGGCTCCTGTGAACAAGGCAGACATAGCAGAGCTGGAGAGGGTTCAGAGGAGGGCAACTAAAGTAATAACTGGAATGGGTGGACTACAGTACCCAGAAAGATTATCAAAATTAGGGTTATTCACTTTAGAAAAAAGACGACTGAGGGGAGATCTAATAACTATGTATAAATATATCAGAGGTCAGTACAGAGATCTCTCCCATCATCTATTTATCCCCAGGACTGTGACTGTGACGAGGGGACATCCTCTGCGTCTGGAGGAAAGAAGGTTTGTACACAAACATAGAAGAGGATTCTTTACGGTAAGAGCAGTGAGACTATGGAACTCTCTGCCTGAGGAGGTGGTGATGGTAAGTTCACTAAAAGAGTTCAAGAGGGGCCTGGATGTATTTTCTGGAGGGTAATAATATTACAGGTTATAGTTACTAGAGAGGGGTCGTTGATCCAGGGAGTTATTCTGATTGCCTGATTGGAGTCGGGAAGGAATTTTTTTTCCCCTAAAGTGGGGAAAATTGGCTTCTACCTCACACAGGGTTTTTTTTGCCTTCCTCTGGATCAACTTGTAGGAAAACAGGCCGAACTGGATGGACAGATGTCTTTTTTCGGCCTTATAAACTATGTTACTATGGTCCTGAATATAACTACTATAATACTGCTCCTATGTAACAAGAATATAACTACTATAATACTGCCTCCTATGTACAAAAATATAACTATATAATACTGCTCCTATGTACAAGAATATAACTACTATAATACTGCTCCTATGTACAAGAATATAACTACTATAATACTGCTCCTATGTACAAGAATATAACCTACTATAATACTGCTCCTATGTACAAGAATATAACTACTATAAACTGCTCCTATGTACAAGAATATAAATACTATAATACTGCTCCTATGTACAAGAATATAACTACTATAAATACTGCCTCCTATGTACAAGAATATAACTACTATAATACTGCTCCTATGTACAAGAATATAACTACTATAATACTGCTCCTATGTACAAGAATATAACTACTATAATACTGCTCCTATGTACAAGAATATAACTACTATAATACTACTGCTCCTATGTACAAGAATATAACTACTATAATACTGCTCCTATGTACAAGAATATAACTACTATAATACTGCTCCTATGTACAAGAATATAACTACTATAATACTGCTCCTATGTACAAGAATATAACTACTATAATACTGCTCCTATGTACAAGAATATTAACTACTATAATACTGCTCCTATGTACAAGAATATAACTACTATAATACTGCCTCCTATGTACAAGAATATAACTACTATAATACTGCTCCTATGTACAAGAATATAACTACTATAATACTGCTCCTATGTACAAGAATATAATTACTATAATACTCTCCTATGTACAAGAATATAACTACTATAATACTGCTCCTATGTACAAGATATAACTACTATAATACTGCTCCTATGTACAAGAATATAACTACTATAATACTGCTCCTATGTACAAGAATATAACTACTATAATACTGCCTCCTATGTACAAGAATATAACTACTATAATACTGCTCCTATGTACAAGAAAATATAACTACTATAATACTGCCTCCTATGTACAAGAATATAACTACTATAATACTGCTCCTATGTACAAGAAGAATATAACTACTATAATACTGCTCCTATGTACAAGAATATAACTACTATAATACTGCTCCTATGTACAAGAATATAACTACTATATAATACTGCTCCTATGTACAAGAAATATAACTACTATAATACTGCTCCTATGTACAAGAATATAACTACTATAATACTGCTCCTATGTACAAGAAAATATAACTACTATAATACTGCCTGCTCCTATGTACAAGAATATAACTACTATAATACTGCCTCCTATGTACAAGAATATAACTACTATAATACTGCTCCTATGTACAAGAATATAACTACTATAATACTGCTCCTATGTACAAGAATATAACTACTATAATACTGCTCCTATGTACAAGAATATAACTACTATATACTGCTCCTATACAGAATATAACTACTATAACTGCTCCTATTATACAAGAATATAACTACTATAATACTGCTCCTATGTACTATAACTACTACTGCCTCCTACTACTATACAACTCTATATAACTGCTATATAGATACTGACTAACTACTATACTAATATACAAAATACTATTACTATAATACTAATGCTCTATATATACTAAAATAATACTATATAATATATATGTACAAAATACTATATAATACTATCCCTCCTAATACACAAACATAGAAAATTCTTTACTAAGAGCTAACTATACTCCCCTAGGTAAGTTACTATAAAGTTACTATGTATTTCGAGAATAAATACCTAACCCCTAACTAACTATGTACAACCCTTATACTACTATAATACTGCTCCTATGTACAAGAATATAAACTACTATAATACTGCTCCTATGTACAAGATATAACTACTATAATACTGCTCCTATGTACAAGAATATAACTACTATAATACTGCTCCTATGTACAAGAATATAACTACTATATAATACTGCTCCTATGTACAAGAATATAACTACTATAATACTGCCTCCTATGTACAAGAATATAACTACTATAATACTGCTCCTATGTACAAGAATATAACTACTATAATACTGCTCCTATGTACAAGAATATAACTACTATAAATACTGCTCCTATGTACAAGAATATAACTACTATAATACTGCTCCTATGTACAAGAATATAACTACTATAATACTGCTCCTATGTACAAGAATATAACTACTATAATACTGCCTCCTATGTACAAGAATATAACTACTATAATACTGCTCCTATGTACAAGAATATAACTACTATAATACTGCTCCTATGTACAAGAATATAACTACTATAATACTGCTCCTATGTACAAGAATATAACTACTATAATACTGCTCCTATGTACAAGAATATAACTACTATAATACTGCTCCTATGTACAAGAATATAACTACTATAATACTGCTCCTATGTACAAGAATATAACTACTATAATACTGCTCCTATGTACAAGAATATAACTACTATAATACTGCTCCTATGTACAAGAATATAACTACTATAATACTGCCTCCTATGTACAAGAATATAACTACTATAATACTGCTCCTATGTACAAGAATATAACTACTATAATACTGCTCCTATGTACAAGAATATAACTACTATAATACTGCTCCTATGTACAAGAATATAACTACTATAATACTGCTCCTATGTACAAGAATATAACTACTATAATACTGCTCCTATGTACAAGAATATAACTACTATAAATACTGCTCCTATGTACAAGAATATAACTACTATAATACTGCTCCTATGTACAAGAATATAACTACTATAAATACTGCTCCTATGTACAAGAATATAACTACTATAATACTGCTCCTATGTACAAGAATATAACTACTATAATATACTGCTCCTATGTACAAGAAATATAACTACTATAATACTGCTCCTATGTACAAGAATATAACTACTATAATACTGCTCCTATGTACAAGAATATAACTACTATAATACTGCTCCTATGTACAAGAATATAACTACTATAATACTGCTCCTATGTACAAGAATATAACTACTATAATACTGCTCCTATGTACAAGAATATAACTACTATAATACTGCTCCTATGTACAAGAATATAACTACTATAATACTGCTCCTATGTACAAGAATATAACTACTATAATACTGCTCCTATGTACAAGAATATAACTACTATAATACTGCTCCTATGTACAAGAATATAACTACTATAATACTGCTCCTATGTACAAGAATATAACTACTATAATACTGCCTCCTATGTACAAGAATATAACTACTATAATACTGCTCCTATGTACAAGAATATAACTACTATAAATACTGCTCCTATGTACAAGAATATAACTACTATAATACTGCTCCTATGTACAAGAATATAACTACTATAATACTGCCCTCCTATGTACAAGAATATAACTACTATAATACTGCCTCCTATGTACAAGAATATAACTACTATAATACTGCTCCTATGTACAAGAATATAACTACTATAAATACTGCTCCTATGTACAAGAATATAACTACTATAATACTGCTCCTATGTACAAGAATATAACTACTATAATACTGCTCCTATGTACAAGAATATAACTACTATAATACTGCTCCTATGTACAAGAATATAACTACTATAATACTGCTCCTATGTACAAGAATATAACTACTATAATACTGCTCCTATGTACAAGAATATATAACTACTATATAATACTGCTCCTATGTACAAGAATATAACTACTATAATACTGCTCCTATGTACAAGAATATAACTACTATAATACTGCTCCTATGTACAAGAATATAACTACTATAATACTGCTCCTATGTACAAGAATATAACTACTATAATACTGCTCCTATGTACAAGAATATAACTACTATAATACTGCTCCTATGTACAAGAATATAACTACTATAATACTGCTCCTATATGTACAAGAATATAACTACTATAATACTGCCTCCTATGTACAAAGAATATAACTACTATAATACTGCTCCTATGTACAAGAATATAACTACTATAATACTGCCTCCTATGTACAAGAATATAACTACTATAATACTGCCTCCTATGTACAAGAATATAAACTACTATATAATACTGCTCCTATGTACAAGAATATAACTACTATAATACTGCTCCTATGTACAAGAATATAACTACTATAATACTGCTCCTATGTACAAGAATATAACTACTATAATACTGCTCCTATGTACAAGAATATAACTACTATAATACTGCTCCTATGTACAAGAATATAACTACTATAATACTGCTCCTATGTACAAGAATATAACTACTATAATACTGCTCCTATGTACAAGAATATAACTACTATAATACTGCTCCTATGTACAAGAATATAACTACTATAATACTGCCTCCTATGTACAAGAATATAACTACTATAATACTGCTTCCTATGTACAAGAATATAACTACTATAATACTACTGCTCCTATGTACAAGAATATAACTACTATAATACTGCCTCCTATGTACAAGAATATAACTACTATAATACTGCTCCTATGTACAAGAAATAACTACTATAATACTGCTCCTATGTA
>ONZH01004442.1:0-45081 GCA_900303285.1 Rhinella marina | reverse complement strand
TACACCAGGTATGTGAAATAATTTAGCAAGAGAACGCACAGTACAGTGGCCTATTAAAAGGCCTAGATATTGTATATTTCAAGGTACACAGCCGTGTAGTAACTGAACAGACGGTGGGTATTTACACCAGGTATGTGAGATAATTTAGCAAGAGAACGCACAGTACAGTGGCCTATTAAAATGCCTAGATATTGTATATTTCAAAGGTACACAGCCGTGTAGTAACTGAACAGACGGTGGGTATTTACACCAGGTATGTGAGATAATTTAACAAGAGAACGCACAGTACAGTGGCCTATTAAAATGGCCTAGATATTGTATATTTCAAAGGTACACAGCCGTGTAGTAACTGAACAGACGGTGGGTATTTACACCAGGTATGTGAGATAATTTAGCAAGAGAACGCACAGTACAGTGGCCTATTAAAATGGCCTAGATATTGTATATTTCAAAGGTACACAGCCGTGTAGTAACTGAACAGACGGTGGGTATTTACACCAGGTATGTGAGATAATTTAAGCAAGAGAACGCACAGTACAGTGGCCTATTAAAATGCCTAGATATTGTATATTTCAAAGGTACACAGCCGTGTAGTAACTGAACAGACGGTGGGTATTTACACCAGGTATGTGAGATAATTTAAGCAAGAGAACGCACAGTACAGTGGCCTATTAAAAGGCCTAGATATTGTATATTTCAAAGGTACACAGCCGTGTAGTAACTGAACAGACGGTGGGTATTTACACCAGGTATGTGAGATAATTTAACAAGAGAACGCACAGTACAGTGGCCTATTAAAATGGCCTAGATATTGTATATTTCAAAGGTACACAGCCGTGTAGTAACTGAACAGACGGTGGGTATTTACACCAGGTATGTGAGATAATTTAAGCAAGAGAACGCACAGTACAGTGGCCTATTAAAATGGCCTAGATATTGTATATTTCAAAGGTACACAGCCGTGTAGTAACTGAACAGACGGTGGGTATTTACACCAGGTATGTGAGATAATTTAACAAGAGAACGCACAGTACAGTGGCCTATTAAATGGCCTAGATATTGTATATTTCAAAGGTACACAGCCGTGTAGTAACTGAACAGACGGTGGGTATTTACACCAGGTATGTGAGATAATTTAGCAAGAGAACGCACAGTACAGTGGCCTATTAAAATGCCTAGATATTGTATATTTCAAAGGTACACAGCCGTGTAGTAACTGAACAGACGGTGGGTATTTACACCAGGTATGTGAGATAATTTAACAAGAGAACGCACAGTACAGTGGCCTATTAAAATGGCCTAGATATTGTATATTTCAAAGGTACACAGCCGTGTAGTAACTGAACAGACGGTGGGTATTTACACCAGGTATGTGAGATAATTTAAGCAAGAGAACGCACAGTACAGTGGCCTATTAAAATGGCCTAGATATTGTATATTTCAAAGGTACACAGCCGTGTAGTAACTGAACAGACGGTGGGTATTTACACCAGGTATGTGAGATAATTTAAGCAAGAGAACGCACAGTACAGTGGCCTATTAAAATGCCTAGATATTGTATATTTCAAAGTACACAGCCGTGTAGTAACTGAACAGACGGTGGGTATTTACACCAGGTATGTGAGATAATTTAAGCAAGAGAACGCACAGTACAGTGGCCTATTAAAATGCCTAGATATTGTATATTTCAAAGGTACACAGCCGTGTAGTAACTGAACAGACGGTGGGTATTTACACCAGGTATGTGAGATAATTTAAGCAAGAGAACGCACAGTACAGTGGCCTATTAAAATGGCCTAGATATTTGTATATTTCAAAGGTACACAGCCGTGTAGTAACTGAACAGACGGTGGGTATTTACACCAGGTATGTGAGATAATTTAAGCAAGAGAACGCACAGTACAGTGGCCTATTAAAATGGCCTAGATATTGTATATTTCAAAGGTACACAGCCGTGTAGTAACTGAACAGACGGTGGGTATTTACACCAGGTATGTGAGATAATTTAAGCAAGAGAACGCACAGTACAGTGGCCTATTAAAATGCCTAGATATTGTATATTTCAAAGGTACACAGCCGTTGTAGTAACTGAACAGACGGTGGGTATTTACACCAGGTATGTGAGATAATTTAAGCAAGAGAACGCACAGTACAGTGGCCTATTAAAATGGCCTAGATATTGTATATTTCAAAGGTACACAGCCGTGTAGTAACTGAACAGACGGTGGGTATTTACACCAGGTATGTGAGATAATTTAAGCAAGAGAACGCACAGTACAGTGGCCTATTAAAATGGCCTAGATATTGTATATTTCAAAGGTACACAGCCGTGTAGTAACTGAACAGACGGTGGGTATTTACACCAGGTATGTGAGATAATTTAACAAGAGAACGCACAGTACAGTGGCCTATTAAAATGGCCTAGATATTGTATATTTCAAAGGTACACAGCCGTGTAGTAACTGAACAGACGGTGGGTATTTACACCAGGTATGTGAGATAATTTAAGCAAGAGAACGCACAGTACAGTGGCCTATTAAAATGCCTAGATATTGTATATTTCAAAGTACACAGCCGTGTAGTAACTGAACAGACGGTGGGTATTTACACCAGGTATGTGAGATAATTTAAGCAAGAGAACGCACAGTACAGTGGCCTATTAAAATGCCTAGATATTGTATATTTCAAAGGTACACAGCCGTGTAGTAACTGAACAGACGGTGGGTATTTACACCAGGTATGTGAGATAATTTAAGCAAGAGAACGCACAGTACAGTGGCCTATTAAAATGGCCTAGATATTGTATATTTCAAAGGTACACAGCCGTTGTAGTAACTGAACAGACGGTGGGTATTTACACCAGGTATGTGAGATAATTTAAGCAAGAGAACGCACAGTACAGTGGCCTATTAAAAATGCCTAGATATTGTATATTTCAAAGTACACAGCCGTGTAGTAACTGAACAGACGGTGGGTATTTACACCAGGTATGTGAGATAATTTAAGCAAGAGAACGCACAGTACAGTGGCCTATTAAAATGGCCTAGATATTGTATATTTCAAAGTACACAGCCGTGTAGTAACTGAACAGACGGTGGGTATTTACACCAGGTATGTGAGATAATTTAACAAGAGAACGCACAGTACAGTGGCCTATTAAATGGCCTAGATATTGTATATTTCAAGGTACACAGCCGTGTAGTACTGAACAGACGGTGGGTATTTACACCAGTATGTGAGATAATTTAGCTAGAGAACGCACAGTACAGTGGCCTATTAAAATTGCCTAGATATTGTTATTTCAAGGTACACAGCCGTGTAGTAACTGAACAGACGGTGGGTATTACACCAGGTATGTGAGATAATTTAGCTAGAGAACGCACAGTACAGTGGCCTATTAAAATGCCTAGATATTGTATATTTCAAGGTACACAGCCGTTGTAGTAACAGAACAGACGGTGGGTATTTACACCAGGTATGTGAGATAATTTAACAAGAGAACGCACAGTACAGTGGCCTATTAAATGGCCTAGATATTGTATATTTCAAGGTACACAGCCGTTACTAAACTTAACAGACGGGTGGTATTTACACCTGGTATACAAAAAGGGTATTGCAGGCACACAGAACCCAGAACACTAGAGCCAAATAAACTGTATTTAAAAAATAAAATAAAATTCACAGCCGTATACTGCCAGATCAGATGGTGCATATACACACTAGTTATATAACAGGGTTTTTCAGCCAAAAAGAACGCTGAACAGTAGTGCCAAATATAGTTTGGTATGTAGCAGAGCACCTAATACACCACTAATGCCTCTCTCTGTCCCTACTCCAGCAGCTATCCCTGAATACGGCAGCCGTTCTCTGTAAAGTGTATCTTGTAGTAAAGCTATCACTGTAGTGCACTATAGTAGCCCTGATAAGGGCTTTTAATCACGCTCCTGCCTGTCCAACTGCTAAAACCTGTCTGTCCCTTCTCCAGCCTCTGTCCCTGACTAAGTTCACGCAGCATATGCGTACGAGCAGGAAGAGCTGAGTTTTTAATATTCGAGGTCACATGGTTTTTCCAGCCAATCCATGTAGACGCTGTTTTCGCGCTGCCAGCGTGCTCAGCGTGCCTGTCATACCCCCCCTGCATGTTGATTGGTGGAAAAAGAGCGCCAGGGAAGGTGGGAGGGGAAACGAATTCTAAGTGCGCCATCGCCGTTATACTCGATTGAAATCGAGTATGCCGAATAGCGTAGTATACGATCGAATACCGGCTCGATCGAACACTACTCGCTCATCTCTACCTGTGATGTCACAGCCCTATAAAACCCTCATTCCACATGGTCTCCGCCATTGTCCTTTGAGATGAGCATAGGGGGAGACTTGGCAAGTGCTCATGCACTAGGGACAGTGTTGCTACAATAATCCAGTGGCCATATTTGATCCATCCACCATGTTTGGCCAACTGGTCTTAACCCTAATAATTTTAAAAGCAAATTACCATAAGATTCATAGTAGGGAGGGATCCTGGACCTTATGGAGGGATTATGGTTATCCCTGTTGTTGAATCTCTCAATTTTATTGCTTTGAGGAAGTTTTTACCATCTCTGGTACTATAACAGTGGCTGCAGTGCGCTGCTGTTCCCCTGCTTACCACTGCGGTCCTGAGCGCTGTGTTCAGTGGTGATCTGCTGACTGTGCTTCCCCATTCCCTGCTATAGTCCTTGTAGGTGCTGTTTGTTCTGGGATCCACTCCACAGTTTCTTTTCAGTCCTGGCCACAGCATGCTTGCTGCTTGTTCTCTATAGTACTTCCTTAAGGGTCGGCACATGTCACTTCTTTATGGGTTAGATCATGTGACCTCGCTGACCAATCCTAGCCCTCCTGCATGTATATAAGTGGCTCAGCCCCCTTCCCACAAGCCTGAGTGTCAAGGTCTTTGTGTCCTGCTAAGTTTGCTGATATCTATGCTTGTGTACCTGACTTGTGCTTGTGTTTCTGAACTCCGCAACCTGTTTGATCCCTGCTTGCCTTGACTCTCCTGTTGCTGACCCGGATTGCCTGACTTGTATCTGTGCTGTTTGCCCTGACCTATTGCTTGTTTGACTTTGCCTCTGCCTCATCCTTCGGTCCTGCACGGTTGCTCCTGGTTACGACTCGGCCTGCTGACTATGTCTGTACCTCTGGTACCTTGCTCAGGTACCTCCTGGTCCAACTGGACCAGCTGCCTTGTGTGCCAACCCTCCTCAAGAGGTAGTGACCTGGTGTTCCCCTCGGGAAAGTCTATCCCCGCCATCTGGTTTACTGTGAAGATTGAGGGGTTCACTTAGACAACGCCCTTAAAGGAGGTAGGACACGTGGCACAGTGGGTTCACACCCGCTGGTTTGTGACAGGTACCATCTACCAGGATGACAGGGACTGCTGCATACATGCTCCAGCTTCCCCGTTCCCCACCGGGGGAGCCAGAGCACACCCGGATTTACCACGGCATTCTGAAGGGTTAAAATTTTGCGAACAGCATTACCGCTAGTTGTGGACATTAGTGCCAGGTGTCTGCTATTTAAAACAGCAGACACCCAGCAGCCATGGTGCTTGCTGCACGTGCCAGTGGGCACTCTTTTTAAATGCAGACTTAAATTTACTATTGGCAGTCACGAAAGGGTTAACGCCCAAGTCTTCACACTGAGATTGGGTCACCAAGTGGGAAGAATATCAATAGACAGATTGGCCTGGGAATACCTGATTTATAGTGATTTGTGACATATTAATTTGTAACAAATCAAATTTCTTGGTGAAGTTCAGCAAGCCGGCCGAATCAAATTTTTAAGAATTTTGCACATATCTAAGGCCTTGTTCACACCTCAGTTTTTTGATCAGTTATTTGCATCAGTTATTGTTAGCCAAAACCAGGTGCGGGTCAAAAACACAGAACATTTGCAGATCTTTTCAATATACCTTATCAATGTATAGCCTCCACTCTGGTTTTGGCTCACAATAACTGATGGAAATAACTGACCAAATAACTGAAGTGTGAACAAGGCCTTATTAATACACACATTATAGAAATATATTCCAAACCTACAGTATTCTTAATCAGAGGTGCCTATTATTGTCCACAACACAAAATATGTAGAAGATAAAATCCAGACTTCCCATTCATAATGCTCTGAAACTAGAACTGCAACCTTTGTACCCCCTACAGATGCACTACAGCTTGTCGAGTCGAGAGATAAAATGCTAAATCAAAATCTGACATCTGTTCATTATCTATCTTTAGCTACAAGAACAAATTGTATATAAGAATACATTATTCATGTCTAATATGGTACCTGTATTTTAATTTTATATAATATACATATGTAGCTATATAAAAAAGAAAAAAAAAACATGTAGTGAGCTGTGAAGATGCTTTATAACGAAGGTGACCAGATCTTCCCTGTAAAGGCAAGTGCTAATGAAAAATGTATACTTCCACAGTGCAGTCCTGCAGAATGAATATTTAATAATCATTGAACATTAAAGGAAAGGTACAGGATAGCTGCCTAACTGTTAGCTTCCAGGTTCCAGTCAGCACACCGTGCAGTGCCCCTTTCTTAGGCAATTCTTCTATAACCCCCTGCATAGAGTTAGGTAACTCATAAGTAACTAATCCAAATAAACCAAATATAACTATGTGCTCTGCTTTATATATCTAGTCCACAACTGTTTGTTTCATCTCAAGTACTCTCTATCACAAAGGTTGTTCATTGACATTATACTAATCTAACATTGGCATTATTTTATAAAGTGGTATATGATTGTGAATAAGCTATAAATACACCAGTCCTTTCACTGATCATATCTGAGTTGTAGCTAGCATTTACTTCCACTGGATTCAAATCTGACATTGTCTATGTTAAAATATTGGCGTGATTCTGTTAGAAACTTCTCAGAAATAGAAAATTAAGATGTTCCTAATGCCTGACCCTGTCTGTTTTCACTCACTATTTCTGTAAACAGTTTTAGAAGAAAATACAAACATTCAGATTTACTGTTTTTTTCTTATTATTCTGCTTTACATTGCGTCTCGTTTCTGCTGTTTACAAATGTACAATAAGCAGCTGGGTGTAGACGCCCTATATCTAATAATAGGAAACATTTCCTCCTCTAATCTCATTTATTTACAACCACCCACCATAAGTCAGTAGAAAGACTGGCCTATTTTAACAAATCTGACATATGTCACTTTGGAATGTTTTTTTTATCTAACAGATTCTGAGATTGTTTTCTCATGACACACTGTACTTCATGCTAGCTGTAAATTTAGGTTAATTTTGTTTTCCCTTCATTTATATTTTAGATTTACATTTTAAAATTTACTGAAAATATTTTAAAATTAGCAGTTTTCCTAATAGCATTCACCACATGTATTTTATCTTGGCATCATTTTATAAATGTCATTTTATTTTTTTAGGTTAGAAGGCTTAGAATTTTATAAAGGAAATTTTCAAAAATGATGGCCCATTCCCATTTTAGTGAATAGGACTGGGGCGGACTTCCGGCAGCACATGTGTGCAAACGTTAATACAGACTCAGCAGGCTGTTCCCTGCTGGACAATCCTAATGCCGGTGTGAAAAAAGCCTAAATTGTCAGGTGGGTTCTACTGAATACTGAAATGACATAAATGTGGACTCAAAACTACTGTTCGGGTGCACTGCAGGGTTCAGAAGGGAAAGACCACCTTTTGGCTTTTGTAGTGCAGATTTTGATGCACTGGTTTACCAGTGCCATATTGCTTTTGAACAGCCTCTAGGGACCAGTGCATAAAGAAGAGGCAGCAATTCTGCCAATGCTTTTTGGGTTTTGTTATTGCGGTGTACACTGCGCTGGAAAAATGACATGTTATTTTTATTCTGCTGGTCAGTGTCATTATAGTTACCAATTTTATATAGTTTTTTTTTACATTTTACCACTTTTACACACTATTTTTGTAAAAAAAAAAATCTATTTTTGCATTCCCATTTTCAGAAAGCTATTTTTTTTATTTGTATGGTGATTCTATTTTTTATTTTTATGGTGATTTTGTGGTGGTCTTGTTTGGGGGCTCATTTTTTGCAAGATGAGGTGCTAATTTCTTTAGTACCATTTTAGGGTACGCTGTACTTGTTGACTGCAGGATATTTCTCAATTTGTGAGTTAATTTGACCAAAAATGGCTATTTTGAAGCGACTTTCATTTTTATGTTTTGCATCACTCAACTAATGGTGTAGACCATGTGATATTTTAATATAGCAAGTCACTACAGACTAATTTTTTTCATGGCATTCATCTTGTGTGGGGGCTCATTTTTTATGGATAAAGTGCCGATTTCATTGGTACCATTATGGTGTACAATGTAATTTTTTGATTGCTTGACATTGCCCTGTTTGTGAGGCAAGGTGACTAAAAAATGGTTATTCTAGCACCATTTTTATTTTTACAGCGTACATTTGATGGGGTAGATGATGCTATTGTTTATAGAGCCAGTCATTGTGGGCACAGCGATACCGAATATATATTAATTTATTTATTCATTCATTTATTGTTATTGTAAATTGCTTACTGAGAGGAAAGGGGTGCATTTTTTCGCGAAATTATATTTCTTATTTTTATGAAACCACTTTTTTTGGCTGGCAGGCTTGGAGGCCTGGTACATCAGAATCCAGTGTGAGGAGCCAATGTGGTCAGAGAAGGATCCAACCAACAAGAAGAGCCAGACCGCAAATACTTATAACACTATAGTTTTATTCATAATGAGTTTAAAATCACATAAGGAAACAGAGTGCAAGGGAAAAACCAAGCGACATCACATGAGAGGAATAAAGGAATAAATAAACAATGCAAATGAAGTTACTAGTAAACTACCCCCTAGATGAAGGTTCGCAGAAACGCGAGTCAGGTTGGCGCCATCACTGAGGAGGGACAAATGGGTAATTAATATTTTGTGACTGGTTGTCTTGCACTTGCACTTTACTAGTAACTTCATTTGCATTGTATATTTATTCCTCTGTGCCCTCTCATGTGATGTCGCTTGGTTTTTCCCTTGCACTCTGTTTCCTTATGTGATTTTAAACTCATTATGAATAAAACTATAGTGTTATAATTATTTGCGGTCTGGCTCTTCTTGTTGGTTGGATGTTGATATACTATTGGCCATAGGCAACTTCAGAGTATGTACTGACACTGTTTGTGATTTTCACTTAGTGTCCTTTAGCGTAGCTGTTTAGGTGGTCAGAGAAGGAGCAACCTCCCTCTGCAAATCCATTACATGCCGCATTGATGTTTTCACCGATGCTGTCAGATACAGCAGGGGCCCGGCTGTCAGTAACATCTGGGCCCCTGCCGCTGATCAAATGAGCACAGCTTGAGCTAAAGTTGATTTAGGTAATTTTTTTGATGATACATTCCCTTTAAAGGGTAAATAATCTAAAGTGATTTACTCCCAACAGATTTGTTATCATCTAAACTGCTTCACCGCCATACTGTGAATATATAAAGAAACAGGCTTTTTTTCACAAGTATGGCTCTAATTTTAGTTCAATTAAAGGGAGGGGAAAAAAAGCTAATATTTGGCACATGGCAGCATTATATATAGACTAATAGATATTCCAGACAGGAAGATGTTAGAAAGTGTTAGGAAAGAGGAAGATGTTAACATAGAGGGATGTTTCACCTAATGAAGAACAGCTGTGAGGTTTGTTTTTCAATCTGTCAGGATAGAAGCGGCAGAGCCGAATCATACATTTTATCCAACAAGAATACAAACTGAGAGACAGTGTGATATAGTGATTTACCTTCTAGACTTTTACATCTGGAGACCAGAGTTTAAATTGAGTGAAAATCACATACAAAATGAGCTTGCAGCCAGTTGGGATATTTTCCCCATAAAAACAGCATGCATCACTTGACTTAATATTACACAAGTGGCCTTTGCCAATAACAAAGAGCTGGTATGAGTAGTAGGTGTGATAAATTGTACCTTTTGTATGCATGTACTGTATGTGGGCAGCACTTTCGTACTTCAGTCCCTGTAGTCAAGGCAGTGCATTTTTTTTTTTGGATTGTCAGTCTGGGATTGTGTTTTATAGTTTATAAATAATGTCAGGGTTCTTGTCTGACAGAATTAACCAACAGGCACCAGCAAAAACATTCATTAACATTTGATTTCAATTATTGCTTGTGAGTCAGTTGCTTAAAAATGTTGCCTAGTATTTTTATATTGATGGCCTATCCTCAGGCTAGGTCATCAATATCAGACTGATGGGGGTGTGACACCCCACACCCCAACCAATCAGCTGTATTACAGTGGCTTTGGCATCAGTAGGTGTCGGTATTACACAGTCATTGTGTAGTGGATGGTGCTGGTCGCTGCTCATATTGTAAGTAATTCTGCACTAACCAGCTTTATCCACAACAAAATGGACGGAGCTGTGTATCTCTGGTGCCTACTTAAAAGCTAATCGGTGGGATTTTAGATCCTCTCTGATCTGATATTGATGGTCTATCCTGAGGATAACGCTTCAGTGTCAAAACACTAGACAACTCCTTTAAATTGTACAAACAAAATAAAGGTTTTATTACATAACTATGATCATAATAAGTTAAGAATAAGCAAATAGATTATATAGATATCTCTATGGAGAAGGCCTAATATGCATAGTACGTGTGCGGAGTATTGTAGGCCAGGCAATGACCCTCTGGGTTTTTGGAAAACATATTCACATAAGATGTTGTGTTATTTGGAGAGTCAGAGTGTTGGTCAAATGACACAGCTGAGGATCAGAAGGGAGGGGATAACTCACAAATACAGTCACTGGTAAGAAAATTACCTTCACTACAGTTTACATCATGCACCTAACAGATCAGAAAATGCAAAAAAATTGTAGTAGTACTTCCTTAACTCCTAAGCATTAAGGGTTTATTCAGCGATTTATATTGATGACTTATCGGCAGGGTGTCGGACTCCTGCCGATCATATATTGATGATCTATTGAGTCTTTAGAGATAAACGATAATAAATAATAAACATGTAATTAACCCCTTCCTGACATCTGCAGTACATGTACGGTGGATGTTGGGTCTTTGAAGATGGTGCCTGCTCTGGAGCGGAGTTAGCACCATAGCCATCGGGTGCCTGCTGTTTGATATAGCAGAAATCCTCTACTAATGTCTGTAATTGGCAGTAATGCCTGCCACGGCCATCTAACCACTCAAATGTCATGGTCAAATGTGAACACAGCATCTGAGAGGGCTAAAACCAAGAAGTATGCACTTCCAGGGCAAGAAACGCTTTCACCCGGCGGAGATTGGGGAAAAAATTCTATGCTGGCAATGAGCCTGTGCCTGTACTATGCTTCTATATTCATTACCTGTATATTACAGTTAAAGGGTTTCTGTCACCAGAAATCACCCTATTAAACCAAGTGTCATTTGCAATGAGCAAATTACACTTGATGACAGTAATGTTAGTCTCATATTTCTCCGTCCAGCAGTTTAGCCAAAAAATACGTTTTTATAATATGCAAATGACCTCCCCTAGGTGCAGTAGGCATGAACCTGCACCTAGGAGAGGCCATAATAACGCCTCTTACCACGCCTCCGTAGCGCTGATTGACAGGGCCGGGCAGCCAGCTCTTTCGGCTCCCGGCCCTGTACGATCCCGAAATCCTGCGCCTGCGCACTGCGGTAGTACATCCGCGCACGCGCGTTGAGAGCCGGAGGCCGCCCGGGTCCCGGCTCCTTCAACGCGCGTGCGCGGATGTACTACCGCAGTGCGCAGGCGCGGGATTTCGGGATCGTACAGGGCCGGGAGCCGAAAGAGCTGGCTGCCCGGCCCTGTCAATCAGCGCTACGGAGGCGTGGTAAGAGGCGTTATTACGGCCTCTCCTAGGTGCAGGTTCACGCCTACTGCACCTAGGGGAGGTCATTTGCATATTATAAAAACGTATTTTTTGGCTAAACTGCTGGACGGAGAAATATGAGACTAACATTACTGACATCAAGTGTCATTTGCTCATTGCAAATGACACTTGGTTTAATAGGGTGATTTCTGGTGACAGAAACCCTTTAAAGCCAGCAGGTGTAAGCACTGAACTGTAATATATCTATTTCTATATAGAAGAATGGAGCAAATTTGATTATTCTATACAAATTGCAAATCTGATTATTACAAGTTGGAGTCCACTTCAAAAAATAAAAGTAAAAAAAAAAGTTTTGAAAAATATTAAATCATAAAAAATATAAAAACTAATTAAATATAAAAATAAAAAATAAACAAAAAGAAATAGCATCATGGGCATCGCTGCATGTGAAAATGACTATACTATTAAAATGTTTAAAAAAAACAAAAAACATATCCCATACATGGTGAGATGGAATAAAAATAAAAATGGCCAAATCACAATTTTTTCATCACTTTCACCACTTGAATAAAAACTGATCAAAAAGACATACACACTCCAAACATTGTATGCCATATTAAATGGTGGCATTAAGAAGTACAACTTCTTAATGCCACCAAAAACAAGCCCTCATATTGCTATATAAATGGAAAAATTAAAAAAAAAAAGTTATCTCTCCGGGAAGGCAGGGAGCGAAAAACGAAAACATAAAAATGGAAAATAGCTGCATCAGGAAGGGGTTAAAATCAAATGAGATATTATGTGACTACAATGTTATAAGATAGCACCTTAGCAACTTTGATTTTTTTTTCTACTTAATCTGAAAATATTCAACGTGAAATGTTTTATCCATACCATGTTGCATAGCATGACAATGTGGAAATTGCATGTGATTTGCAGAGCCATCTGATATGAGATATTATCGCAATACGTTGGATAAGATAAACTGCCTTGGAGCCCCAATCTAAGAAAGTGAAGGCTACGTATATGACATAACAGAACATGATGATACTGGAAACTCATTGTCATGTGTGATAAAGATTAAAGGGGTTGTCCGAGTTATTTTTTTTTGTTCTTTGTATGTTACTAACTTGTCAAGTATAACAACTTTCCCATACACTTTGTGCTTCTAAAGCTGCTGGTTTCTCAGATTTCACTGAGGGTCACATGACCTATGATGTCAGCTTATCTCCCTGCTCTGTGATGTTTCGTGCACAAGCCTCAGAGATCAGATAACAGTCTGTGCACGAGACGTCACTGGCCATGCCCCCCTGCACTGCCGGGTTGCTATCTGCTCTCTCCCTGTATTCCTTCAGATAAAACATTAACCCCTTCAGCCAGAACACACTGAGGGATCAAGGCTTTACAACAGGCTTTAAAAGCAGGCAGTGAGGAGACAAATGCTAGGCAAAGGAGCTGTAGAGGAATTGTATTGCACAAGAACAGGTAGGGGGAAGTTCCTGTGTGTATCAGCAGTGTCATTGTACATACAGCTGGGACTTGTAGTCCTACACATACAACTTGCTGCTGAGTATTCCATGTCACTCAGGGTAGCTCTTGCATTCACTCCCTTTGCAGAGCAGGAAGGGGGAGGGGCTGAGATTGTTATTACTGCAGGTAAACAAAGGCCAGAAGAGAACAACCCGGACAACCCCTTTAAGAAACTGTATGTCCTGATTTACACAGAGAAAACTCATTTAGCCTCTGCAGGGCAAGGATGTGGAGATGGAATAAGGACATCTGAAGATGTGATAAACATACTTGTGTTCTCCATCATCGCTAACCTTGTCCTGTGTAGTAAATGACAATTTTTAGCTCCTGTGCATTGCTTTAAATCCCTCTCTACATGTCAGCTCCTGAAGGCACAATGGGTATTCCACACTGGGACCTCGTAAGGATGAGACATAATTATAGGAGGCAAATTTCCCTGCAAACAAAATGGGAATTAGTAATGCAGCGAGGGAGAACTCACGTATAATCACACATTTGTAAAGAATTAGGCCTTCCATATGATATGAAAATTAGTTTGGGGATACAGAGTTATAAATAATCCTCATTGGACATGGTACTAACCTAATTAATAAGAAATTTGTTTAATAAGGATGAGTATTTTCAGTTCATTTAGGTCACTTTAATGATAAATGATATGAACAACTTGGATTTTACCATACGGTACATTTTTCTTGTGAGCCGTGTTAGTAATTATCTAGTCTATTATTTCTAGTCAGTTATATTACAGGATATTTCAGAAACAGGACAGTGTTGCTAAATCTGAAACTTATTAAAAGTATAATCATGAACTTTCTTTGTGCAGAATGACTTTTACACACCATTTTTAATACTTTAAAGTAAGGCCTCTTTCACATGAGAGATATGGATTGTGTCAGGATTTTTACAGGGAAAAACTGATTGTTTTGGACGCAATTTAAATAAAATTTGCCTGTGATTGCGATCAGCGTGTGCATTTTTCCGTC
Organism: Rhinella marina; assembly: GCA_900303285.1. NCBI lineage: Eukaryota > Metazoa > Chordata > Amphibia > Anura > Bufonidae > Rhinella > Rhinella marina. The sequence goes on along the minus strand of ONZH01004442.1, from coordinate 30,696 downwards.
CAGATGGCATGCGGATCTGATCCGTTTTTCATGCCCATGAAGAAAAAAAAAAAAAAACTGAAGAATAACATCTCCTAGCGACCATCAGTGAAAAATGCACTGGATCCAGATTGCACCTGGATGTCCTCCATTTTTCATGCAAGCCCATTCACTTCTGTGGAGCCAGGGGTATACAAATGACCTGCTGGGTGGTCATGACAACTGGAGTTGAGAATCATTTATCTAATGTGTATGGGGAAGTTTGACTCTTGACATATGATGTTGGAGGAGGGAGGGATCTACAGTTTTGAATTTCAGTGAATAATCATTTTGCAGAGATCTCTGGGAGTGGCCTTCTCCTCTCTCTCCACTGGAAAAAAATAAATAAAAAAATCACCAAAATGAGCTATGTATGCAGTGTCGGACTGGGGTACCTAGGGCCCACCAGTAAAATTTATTTTAGAAGCCCACCATACAGATACATACAAATATTACCTGCTCACAGAGCAGTAAGATGCTACCAGATGATTGACTATGCAGCAACTTTGAGAAGGTAGGTCCTGTGGAGAAGAGGACACTGGCTAGCTTTCCTCTATACCTAGAAGTCATCTCAGCTCTGGTTGTGTCTATAATAATACACTGGGGAGTTTATTTAATAATCTATGGAGTTTTTTTTATATGAACATAGGCTGGTTGAGGTGCTGTACATTGAATATATGTATGTAGTGCAGTAATTCTACTGTTTTGTGTCCTACTTGTGCAGGGGTATGAGAGTAGGGCCCACTTTGCTAAGGACCCACTGGGGGATTCACCTGTACCCCTATGGGCCAGCCTGAGCCTGTATGTATGTGGGAGTTGGGAGAGATTGCCAGCCACTGAGAATCCCGTATAAATTACAAAAAAAAACATGACATGCATTGGGTCCCAACCTTCAATGCATCAATAGCCACACAAATGGTTAGTTATCTTAGGATTGAATAGAAACAATGTAAACATCTGGCTAAGATTGACCATAAACACATAACTGAGGGCCCAACACTTATTTGACCAACAGATGCTCCTCTTGACAACCCATATCCATGCACCATGGGCTTGGCCAAGTTTGTATGTGTTCTGGATTGGGAGAGGGGAGTAAGCCATTGACAGACATCTCTTAACTCAGCTTATCCCCCACTAAGAGCAAAAGTATCTGGCATGTTATCACTGGAAATCTATTGTTGGTGGAAATACAGGATATATCTACACATAGTCACCTGAACCAGCCAAAATTGGTGGGTGTCTCTCTTAGTTCAGGGTAGGATAGCTACATATGGATGGCTACCTGTCCTCAAGGAGTAGAACTGGCTGTTTGGAAAAGAAATGTCATAAAAAATAGCTTACATAGGCACATATACAGTGCCTTGAGAAAGTATTCGGCCCCCTGGAACTTTTTAACCTTTTGCCACATTTCAGGCTTCAAACATAAAGATATAACATTTTAAATTTTTGGTGAAGAATCAACAAGTGGGTCACAATTGTGAAGTGGAACGAAATGTATTGGATCATGTAAACTTTTTTTGTAATAATAAAACTGAAAAGTTGGGCGTGCAAAATTATTTAGCCCATTTACTTTCAGTTCAGAAAACTCACTCCAGAAGTTCATTGAGGATCTCTGAATGATCCAATGTTGTCCTAAATGACTGATGAAGTTAAACAGAATCCACCTGTGTGTAATCAAGTCTCTGTATAAATGCACCTGCTCTGTGATAGTCTCAGGGTTCTGTTTAAAGCACAGAAAGCATCATGAAGACCAAGGAACACACCAGGCAGGTCCATGATACTGTTGTGGAGAAGTGTAAAGCTGGGTTTGTATACCAAAAGATTTCCCAAGCTTTAAACATCCCAAGGAGCACTATGTAAGCGATCATATTGAAATGGAAGGAGTATCAGACCACTGCAAATCTACCAAGACGCGGCCGTCCCTCTAAACTTTCATCTCAAACAAGGAGAAGATTGATAAGAGATGCAGTCAAGAGGCCCATTATCACTCTGGATGAACTGCAGAGATCTACAGCTGAGGTGGGAGAGTCTGTCCATAGGACAACAATCAGTCGAACACTTCACAAATCTGGCCTTTATGGAAGAGAGTCAAGAAAAAAGCCATTTCTCAAAGATATCCTTAAAAAGTTTTGTTTACAGTTTGCCACAAGCCACCTGGGAGACACACCAAACATGTCGAAGAAGGTGATCTGGTCAGATGAAACCAAAATCGAACTTTTTGGAAACAATGCAAAACGATATGTTTGGCATAAAAGCAACACAGCTCATCACCCTGAACAGACCATCCCCACTGTCAAACATGGTGGTGGCAGCATCATGGTTCGGGCCTGCTTTTCATCAGCAGGGACAGGGAACATGGTTAAAATTGATGGGAAGATTGATGGAGCAAAATACAGGACCATTCTGGATGAAAACCTGTTGGAGTCTGCAAAAGACATGAGACTAGGACGGAGATTTATCTTCCAACAAGACAATGATCCCAAACATAAAGCAAAATCTATAATGGAATGGTTCAAAAATAAACGTATCCAGGTCTTCGAATGGCCAAGTCAAAGTCCAGACCTGAATCCAATTGAGAATATGTGGAAAGAGCTGAAAACTGCTGTTCACAAACGCAACCTCAAAGAGCGTGAGCTGTTTTGCAAGGAAGAATGGGCAAGAATGTCAGTCTCTAGATGTGCAAAACCGATAGAGAAATACCCCAAGCGACTTGCAGCTGTAATCGCATTAAATGATCCAATAAATTTCGTTCCACTTCACAATTGTGACCCACTTGTTGTTGACTCGTCACCAAAAATGTAAAATGTTATGTCTTTTTGTTTGAATCCTGAAATGTGGCAAAAGGTTGAAAAGTTCCAGGGGGCCGAATACTTTCGCAAGGCACTGTATCATGAGGCCCCTGGTGCTGAGCTGTCATCTCTGGAATCAGGGAAGTAGGAAATATAAGAAAGGCAAATGGGGCACCAGGAACTCTTTCATGGGTGGTTTGTAGTGGGTGGTAGTTTTTATCTTTTCCACCTTCTGCAAATGTCACAGACAGTATCCCACTGACAGCTTAATTCAATATACAACTATAATATTCATTCCACAGTTCTTAAATACTCCAATTGACTAATTGCCAAAATGTCATCATGTCATCTTTAACATTATCCTATGATGATGTTTAAGAAGGAACCCTTTAAAAGAAAAAGAAAAAAAGTGAAATTCATGTATGTATTTCAGAAGCTCATATGCAAAATTTCCATGTTGAAATTTGAAATAATGTTATGATGAAAGAACAAATGTTTATATACAGAACAGAATCTCTAGGCTAATATTTTGGCTGAAATACATTACATTCAGTGTCTTCCAGTTTAAAAAGGTTGCTTAGTCTATGTTCACACTAACATCTTAGCTTCTCTTATTACTGGAGCAGATCTCATGGACTTATAATGGGTCTGTGAGACTTTTTTAATATGGAAATGTAGCATGTTGTCCTATATTGGCTGTCAAAAAAAAACTGAAAAAAAAAAAACGATAGACCATAAAGGGATGTCCAGGATTTTGATATTGGTTGCCTACACTCTAGACAGGCCATCAATATCATATCATATCAGTGAGAGGGGGTACAACATTTTGGCCCCCAAGGTTACTTTGTAGCTCTAGTGCAAGAAGTTGGTGCCAGAACTACACAGCTCACTCCATTATGTAGTTGGTAACTACAAAGCTGCTCCCAGTGCTCGCACAACAACATAACAGCTGAGGAAATGATGGGGATGTAGGGTGTTGGACCCCTGCCAATCCAATATTGATAGACAATCCTTTGGATAGGCCAACTATATAACAAGAGACAACTCCTTTATGGTCTCTTCTGTCAGGTTTGTGCTGCTTTGACAGCCAGCATACCACAGCATATTGCATCTCCCTTTATAAAAATTGAGATCCTACAGTTTCATTTTCTGCAAACATGAGTAAAATCTCCTAAAACAAAAAATAATGTTAACAACACAATCCATTTTACTGTGATTTTAAAGGTATGGCTTCTACCTGCCTTGGAGTAATGTAAGAAAAACTTAATCAGACCAGAGTATATGCAAGTATGTAAATGCAAGCAGTGTCTCATTTAGATAGAGAGATAATTTATTTTTATTAACACTCATTCTAGTCAGAAAGAAGTGCTGTAAATGTATATCATTCTCACAGTCAAAAGGCCACCAAGGTTACAGATAGAGTTATAATATTTTCCTGCTTCCTGTGAATTAACATTTCTTTATTTTTACTCAAGACTCTGCTTACTTTGTAGTAAAGTCTAGAGCCATATTATATGCATGTCTACCTTACTTCTCACTTAATATGCATATTAAGTAACCTTTGTTACATAAGTGGATCTGCCTACCAAACCCCCAGGTCTTAACCCTCTAACCCCTATACAGGTGTCTGGACTTCACTGTAGGGGAGCCAGCAGGCTGTCACTTCCTAGAGTAGTTGCAGTTCATAGGCTGCTGATCCAAGGAGGTTGAGGTACTGTACCAGTGCAAAGCACTGAGAGGTCAGGCAAAACTGTTGTCAAGGACAAGCTACTGTGAGGTCAGGACAGGCAGAGTTTGTGCAATCCAAAATCAAGGGTTGAGGCAGGTAGCTGAAGGTCAGTAAAAATAGACGGAGAACAAGTCAGACAGTGAAGTGTCAGAGATAGGCAAAGGTTGGTATATGGACAGGCAAAACAAGACAATGGCGCATCTTAGCAGGAAAATAGAAAATTAGAACCTGGGCATATTTCTCAGTGGAAGTTGCCTTAAATACTCTAAGGTAGCGAGCCGTAGGCTGGAAAAAGTTAAGGTGGATAGACATTGCCCCATTAAGAGCTAAAGGATTTGCGCACATGCCTTATCGGTGGAGAGAGGCAGATAAGGTAAGCAGCAGGCCTCAGCCTACATAGAAAGGCCAGAACTGCTCCAGCAGTCATACCCACCAGCAGGGAACAGGAACATGTCAGTGGGGATATACCACCAGGAGAACATCAGAGAAGGGAAGGTGAGTGTTCCAGCAGCCGTGCCCATCGGGAGGAGAGAGAGAGCCTTAGGCATGGATTGTTGGCATCATGGTTTTAACAAACTTACTATTTCTTCTAAAATCTATTTCTTCTTAAATCTAATTAAAGGGGTTGTCTCATGACAGAGAATGGGGGCATATCGCTAGCATATGTGCCCATTGTCTTATAGGTGCGGGTCCCACCTCTGGGACCCGCACCTATATCGAGAACTGAGCCCTGAAAGTGAAGGAGGGCATGCATAGCCATCCTCCATTCATTTTCTATAGGGCCGCCAAACATAGCCGAAGGCTGGCTAGGTTATTTCCGTCAAGCCCATAGAAGTGAAAGGGAGCAGTGGCCAGTCATGCATGGTGCACTCCCATTCATATCTATGGGGAGCCAGCTTGGTGGTGGCTGGACCGGAGTCCTCCAGCCACCACCTTGCGGGGCTCCGTTCTTGATATAGGTGCAGATCCCAGTGGTGGAATCCAGAGACGTAGCTATAGGGGTGCGGAGGTAGCAGGCGCTACCAGGCCCAGGAGCCTGAGGGGGCCCAAAGACCCTTGTGCCACATAAGAAGACACTGGTATCACAGAAAGTGCATGCTGGTCAAGTTACACCTGTGGCTTAACCCTTTCGCGCCCGGAGGTTTTTTCGGTTATGCATTTTCGTTTTGCGCTCCCTGCCTTCAGACAGCCATAACTCTTTTAATTTTCTGTTCACATAGCTGTATGAGGGCTTGTTTTTTGCGGGACAAGTTGTACTTTCCAACGCCACCATTTAATATTGCATACGGTGTAGTGGGAAGCGGGAAAAAATTCCAAACCCGGTGAAATTGCAAAGAAAACGCTATTCCGCTACAGTTCTACGGGTTTCTTATTTACAGTGTTCGATGTGCATTAAAACTGATCCGTCACTTTCATTCTACTGGTCAGTACGAATCTGGCAATACCTAATATGTATAGTTTTTCCTGCGTTTTCATAGTGATAAAATAATTAGAAAGTTGCCCTTTTTTTTTTTTTTCCTTGTCAAATCTTGACCCCTATAACTTTTTGGTATTTATGTGTACAGAGCTGTATTGGGGCTCATTTTTTGCGGGACGATCTGAAGTTTTTATTGATACCATTCTGGGGTGTGTATGACTTTTTGATCACTTTTTATTTAATTTTTTTTAGAAAAAAAAGCGACAAAAAACGGCAAATCGCCATTTGGACGCTTTTTTCCGCCACACAATTCGGCGTATTGGAATTTTTTTTTTTATATTTTAAAAGTACGGGCGTTTTCGGTCACGGTGATACCCATGATGTCTATATTTATTGTCATTTAGGTATTTATTTTTTAATTATACGGAAAGGGGGTGATTTGAACTTTTATATCTTTTTTATTTTTTATATATTTTTTAACATTTTTTTTTAATTTTTTTTTTACTATTTGAAAGCTCAAGTATGGGCTGATATATTGTGGCTTTTGTTTTTTTCCTTTATGAGCAATCATGGATTTTATAGACTCAGAAATCCAAGAATTGCTCATTTCTTATCCTGGCCTGCCATCTAGTGGCCAGAATAAGAATTGCACTTATAAAACTGTAATCCTCACCAGCGAGGATTACAGTTTTCATATGGTGTACAGACACCCCGATTGGCCACACGGGGTGTCTGTACACCACCCGGAAGCGAATGCTTCCGGGTTGAGACGCAACTAAATGCCGTGATCACTTGTGATCACGGCATCTAAACTCCCAGGAAGACACCGCCGGTGGCGGTAAGTAGCGGCAAGTCTCTGCTGTTAGAAACAGCAGAGACTTGCCGGCCATGATGCCCGCCGCACTTGCGAGCGGGCGCCATGTGCCCGCATCGCCCCAGCGCCGTACATGTACGGCGTTGGGCGCGCAGGGGTTAAGGGAAGGGGTTAGGTCAAGGATTTGGAAGGTGCCATTAGGCAGCACGAAGGGGCTTCTCTTCCTCTTGCCACAAAGCACTGAGGAAAGGGGGGCAAGCTGAACCTTTGCACCAGGGGTCAATGAGCTTTTAGCTACTCCCCTAGTGGAACCTGCAATATGCCCCCAATGTCTATGATGAGACAACCACTTTAAAGTGTATTAGCCTTTAATAAACTGAAAATATAATGCACACTGATGCTGACAGAGTGTGGGGCTGCTTTTTTCAGCTATAGCTCTAGAGGATACAGAGGCAACATTCACACCTGAGTCCTGGTGCCTAAGGGAGTCCTAAGCCCCTCTGACAAGAAAGAACTTCCCTCCACTCAAAAAGGTACACAACCCCTTTAAGCACCAGAAAAATTGTTTTCTGCTCTGTGTTTCAGTTATCTTCAATGTAGCTTTTATTTTGTGGAATGACTTGTAAGTTTCCTAGGAAATATTTTGAAGCACATATATTTTAGCATTACATATTCTTTGCAAAATGTAGAAGTTTGGGGTGCAAAAGTGGTATTCTATTACTGAATGAAAAGGTAGGGGTTATGGAAAGAATGTGATAAGGCACAGGAAGTGGAGCAAAGAAAGCATAAATTGTATTGCTGATAAGAAAACAGGGTTGAGGAAAGGAGCTGTGGAAACTAAAGTGCACTTCAGTATGACAGGGGACACGAAGAGGAGGCATCAGGGAAGACCACAGTATGCTTTACTACTGTGCAGGAAACTGAGGTGAGGGGGGCACTGCACTGCTGGGCAAAGTATTCTTATTTTACCTTCTGTCATCCTGAGCTGATGAGAGAACTTGCAAAGGGAATCATCTGCTTTGTGACTTGTAGGTAATTAAAAAAAAAAAAAAAACGTGCTCGTTCATCTTGTCCTACTATAGCTGGAGGCGGGATACTTTTTCGTGGACCACCCTATATTACTGTGTATTATTTGTCATCTTTCGCAGTGCAGGTTACAGTATACAGATTAAGTGCGGAACTGTAGGCTTATATTGTCCTTTATCATTTTGTACAGCAAGTTCATATGTGCAGTTTTATAAAATATATTACCTGAATCGTTTAAGCAGCAGGCTTCCACTTTCAATCTGGAAATTGAATACAATGCTCAATATTCATTCTTTTGTACTCTGAACAGAAAGGAGAAGAGGCTTTCAGGTGAACATTTTATTATATTGTTGCATTGCACAAGTACCTAATTTTTTCCTCTCCAAAGTATGCATATGTTTTGAGATTTTCATCATGTTTGAACAATTCCAAAGCTTCTACAAAGATACAGCTCAAGATGGCAATATTATCCACCTTCCTAGTGTGCTTAGGAACTAGTCTGAAATGTTAAATATAACAGTTGGTGCTGCTTACTTACAGAATGTAAAAAAAGAAAATCAATTTAAAAAAAAACGACAAAACTTTGGTAAAGTCAGCCAGAAGAAAGGCAACATGCCACCATGAAAATGCATTGCAATCTGCAGGCAGTATTTTACATGGCAGTAAAAAAGACACCCATAGCTAATGTCCGTGATTGGCGGTAATGCCGATTGCGGACGTTTATCCCCTAAGATACTGTGGTCAAATGTGATCACAGCATCTAAGAGGTCGGAAACCATGAAGAACACGTTTCACGGGAGGACTGCCCTCCCCCGCAGGTGAAGATCAGGGACTATGTTCCATGTGAATAATGAGCCTGAGCCTAGGCTTCCAGGCTAATTACATGTATATTACAATTTAGGCCAGCAGGTGGCAGCACTGAATTGTGATATTGCAATTTCTGTATAGGATAATAAAGAAAAGTTTTCTACACAGAAGTATACAGTAAAAACACATACTGTGCTATACATTTTTTTCAATGTATGCCATATGTTACTTGTATGTCTGTACATAGGTATACACTGGAGTCTTTTGTAGGAGGTATTACATTAATAAATACACTTGATGTGGATATCCAATAAAAGGACAAAATTAGATCTTAACCAAGTCTAAAGAAAATGGCTCAATATCACTGTGTGTGATGGAAGACATTGTGGGTATAACAGGGCATATATAAACAGTGTCCTACTATCTGTGGAAAAAAATAACATATAGTTTCCCAGTATCAGGAATCAGGTGTAATCGTCTCTGAGGCTTCCTACTTCTATTTCTGAAAAGTAAACAGATGAGGGCAAGGAAATTCACATTGAGATCATTGATCTCTATGGGGAGATGTCAGTGCAGTGCTCAATGACTTATCAAGCCACTTAGTGGAGCAAGGACATGGGAAGCAGAATATGTGCTACTTTAACAAGCACAAGACTGCAGCTCTAGCACAGTAAATAGAATATAGGAAATATACAAGTAATTTTATTAATTATTTATGGTAGGTGAACTCAGAAAGGAATGAAAAAGAAATTCCTATACAAAATTTAATTTATATTTGATTGATCTATAGAAATATCTACAATTTGCTATCTCAGTTTGATTAAATTGTGTGTTTCCTTATATCATTAAAACATCTAATTTTCTAGCTCACTCAAGCCAAAAATATTTCTTAAATGGTTTTTCCTATCTCAGTATTTTTGGAATATAACTAGGATATGCCACAAATGTCAGATAGGTGTAAGTCCTTGCTCAGAAACCAACTCTTATGTTCAGAATGGAGCCTCTGAAGTGAAGGAGAGCACACCGAGCATGTGTGGCATCCTCTTCATTTGCCGCTATCGGACTAAAGGAAATAGCAAAGCCAGCACTTGGATATTTTCAGAATTCCCATAGCAGTGAACGGAGGGTGGCCACACATGCACAGCTGCTCTCCCTACACTTTCATGTTCAAGTTCATCTGTAGTGAATGGGTTTTGTAATGTTTGTGCTTGAGAGTCTGGTAGGATATCTAAGGACAGAGAGCAGAGGAAAGAGGCCGTGGTTTCCGGTGGAGGGGGGGGGGAGCATGTCCAGCCAGCTCAGTATTTCGTAAATTGTATAGAGAGTAGTAATATTTCTGAAACTGAGTTGCAATAACCGAGGTAGTAAAGACCTCTCCCCCTCCAGGGACCTTTACTCTGTGAATATAATTGTGTGATTTCCTATGCTTGATGTGCTGCATCATAAATTTAGAGGCCTTATCTCCATGTGCATAATATTTAAATTGAGAGTGAAGATAAAACCTAGCTGAGGCAGTATTTAATAGGTTTTTCAGTTGTGTTTGTAAATCGATAAGTTCAGCAAGATGGGTATCTAACAGGGATTGCTTATGAAGATTTTCCAGACACTTGATTTGGGAGAGGAACATGTCTATATGGGCTCTCCTATATTTATTAAGTCGAGCTCCCATACAGATAAATTGACCTCTCATATATGCCGTATGGGTGTCCCACAGAATGTGGGGTGAGGTTTCTGGATGGGAATTGAGAGAGAAAAATTATTCTAGCAATTTTTGGGACCGCGTTAGTGGCTCTCCGGGGGAGATAAGTTGCTTATTTAGTCGCTACCTAAATGATCTGAGTTCAAGGGAGGGCACTGAGATGGTGAGGAACACAGGAGAATGGTCAGTCTGGCATATTGCCTATATAAGCTCAAAGATGGCAATGTTTTTAACTTCTTGCACTGTGGAGAAAAACTGACAAACAGGAGATAGTTACACAGAGCTAGCTCCAGCCAGACTTGGCTTAGGTCTGGCATGTTTTGAGTCTGAGCCCGCAGGATCAGCGACCTCATCAGTTATTGAGCAGACCATAATAGAAGCAGAATCTGGTCCTGACATTATTTCAGATGGTTCTGGCCATAAGCTTCTTCTGCTCTTTATTGCTGCTGCTGCAGCCACCACCCTTCACCTCTGATGTCACCTTCTCCTCAGCTCCCCGATCCATCTCCTAGGTCCTGTCAAACATACAATTGTTGTCATAGTCATCCTTACCCTTCACATTTATCACACTGTAATATGTCATTACCTCGTTGCCCCCCCGCCCCCCCACTAGGGGGGAGCAGTGAATACAGAGCTGATGAAAGTGACAGGCTTTTCTAGGGCTGCAAGGAGGAGGAACAAGAAGAATGCTGTAACCTCTTGCTCCATGGCACTGTGTCAGATTCAGAGGTAGCATCAACATTATTGTGCTGTGCGTGAGAGGAGGAGAAAGCTATTCAGTCCACAATCCCATCCTCTTTGTTCTCAAAAATAATATGACGCCTATAAGAAGCCAGGGAGAACTGTGACCTACTAATACTAGCCGGATGGCTGGTGCTGTTACTGCTGTTTGCACTGCTTACACTCTCGGATGATGAGACTTAGGTCTTTCATTTTGCACTATTCCATTTACCAGGAATTTTATTATGAGGCCTATTAACCCTTTCAGTAACGAGCCACATTTCACCTTAAATCCCAGGCCGATTTTTGCAAATCTGACATGTGTCACTTTATGTGGTAATAACTTTGGAACGCTTTTACTTATCCAGGCCATTCTAAGACTGTAATCTCATCACATATTGTGCTTCACGATAGTAGTAAATTTGTGGCAAAATATTTCATTTTTATTTATTAAAAAATACCAAATTTAGCAAAAATTTTAAAAATTTGTAAATGTCAAAATTTCAATTTCTCTACTTTCAAAATACATAGTAATACCTCCAAAAATAGTTATTATTTTACATTCCCCATATGTATACTTTATGTTGGCATCATTTTATAAATGTCATTTTACTTTTTTGGGACGTTAGAGGGCTTAGAAGTTTAGAAGCCATTTTTCAAATTTTCAACAAAATTTCCAAAACCATTTTTTTAAGCACCAATTCAGATATAAAGTGATTTTGAGTGGCTTACGTAATGGAAACCACCCATAAATGACACCATTTTAGAAACTACACCCCTCAAATTATAAAAAACTGCTGTTACAAACTTTGTTAACCCTTGAGGTGTTCCACAAGAATTAATGGAAAATGGAGGTAGATTATTGGTAGATTATTCATTTTTGGTAGATTATTCATGTTAATAATTTTTTTCTTGCAAAACAGCAAGGGTTAACAGCAAACTAAACCTCAATATACATTACTCTGATTCTGCAGTTTACAAAAATACCCCATATGTGGTGGTAACCGTCTCTATGGGTTTGTGGCAGTGGTCAGAAGGAAAGAAGCGCCATATGGATTTTGGAGGCAGATTTTGCTAGAACGGTTTTTAGGCACCATTTTGTAATTGAAAGACCCTGACGTACCCCTACAGTGGAAACCCTTAATGACCCCATTTTGGAAACTACACTATTCAAAGAATATATTAAGGGGGGCACTGGCAACTTTGACCCCCTAAGTGTTTTACGGAATTTGGAAACACTTGGCTGTGAAAATGAAAAGTTTCATTTCTTCCAATAAAATGTTGCTTTAGCCCCAAATTTTTCATTTTCACAAGGGGTAACAGGAGAAAAGCACCCCATAATTTGTTCCCCATTTTCTCCTTAATACGGCAACACCCCATATGTGGTGGTAAATTGCTTTGGGGGCACATGGCAGGACTCAGAACAGAAGGAGCGCCATATGGATTTTACAACACAGATTTTGATGGATTGGTTTGCGGGAGCCATTGATTTTTATTTTTTTGAGTTATTGTCTTATGTGGGGGCTCATTTTTTGCGGGACGAGATGACGGTTTGATTGGTACCATTTTGGGGTAAATACGCCTTTTTGATTGCCTGCTATTACACTTTTTGTGAGGCAAGTTGAAAAAAATGGCTGTTATGGCATAGTTTTTTTAAAAATTTTTTACAGCATTCACCTGGGGGGCCATCTCATGTAATACTTTTATAGAGAAGGTTGTTACGGACATGGTGATACCCAATATGTCTAACTTTTTTATTTTTGGAAAGTTTTACACATTAGATTTATTTTTGAACAGAATAAAATCTTTTTTTGTGTTGCCATTTTCAGAGAGCCATTTTTTTTTCTTATTTTTCGGGCGATTGTCTCAGTTAGGGTATCATTTTTGCGGGACAAGATGACGGTTTGATTGGTACCATTTTGGGTTAAATACGCCTTTTTGATCGCCTGCTATTACACTTTTTGTGAGGGAAGGTGACCAAAAAATGTCTGTTTTGGAACGTTTTTTTTTTTTTTTTTTTACTGCGTTCACCTGGCGGGGTGGATGACGTGATATTTTTATAGAGCCGGTTTTTTTGGAAAATGGCATGGTTTTTTTTACTTGAAACTTTTATTTTTTTTTTTTTAGGAAACTTTATTTTTTAACCTTTTTTTTACTTTATTTAACTTTTGGGGGTCTGATCCCCTTTACAATGCAGTACAATACTTTTGTATTTTAATGCATTGGCTATAAGTGTATTACTCAATGTAATACACTTACAGCCTGCTTCCTGTGCGATCCAGGGGGCTGGATCGCACAGGCACGCAGGGATAGCAGCCATGATGCCTAAGGAAGGCATCGGGCTGCTATCTGAACCATCGGGTCCCCGTCACAGCAGCGCGGAGACCCGATGGCCCCCCACTCGCCATCCTGAACTCCTGCACACCACATGTGCCGCGGTCAGCACATGAAGGGTTAATGCGCCGGTATCGGTGTTTTCACCGATGCTGGCGCATTCAGCAGGGGTCCGGCAACTCGCACAGCTGGACCCCCGCCGCTGATCGGGCGGGCGCTGCTCCTGCGCCCGCCCGATCAGAGTGCCGTACATGTACAGCGCTGGGACTTGAGTTCCGGCTTTTTGCGCCGTACATGTACGGCGCTGGTACTCTAAGGGTTAATGAAAAGTCACAGCTTTGGTACACAGTTTTAAAGAGGCACAATTAAATGTCCCTCCCCTTTCAATTTACAATGGTAATGCAATTGGTGGAATGAAACTGCTAAATTACTGTAGTTATTACAGTACAACATGTTCAGTAATAATGCCTGGTAACCTTGACACAATATGCTGTTATTGCAGCAGAACATGTTGAGTAATAATGTATGGTAATCTTGACATAATACAATGCATCAATGGTGAACTGACATATAAATGCTATTACTGCAATACAACATGTTCACTAAAACTTTAGGTATCTTGGCGTAATACAATGCATTAACAGTAAACTGGTATATAAAAGCTGTTATTGCTGCATAACGCTTTCAGTAATAATGAGAGTATTTTGACATAATCAAAATATGTCAATGATTAGCTGGAATATAAGTGCTGCTATTGTAACACAATGGTGGAGATTTATCAAAACTGGAGTAAAGGTAATCTGGCTTAGTTGCCCATAGCAACCAATGAGATTTCATCTTTCATTTTTCAGAGCTCCTTTGGAAAATGAAAGGTGAGATCTGATTGGTTGTTATTGGCAACTAAGACAGTTTTACTTTACACCAGTTTTGATAAATCTCCCCCAATGTGTTTACTAAAACTGCAGGTATCTTGGCATACTACAATGCATTAATGGTTAAAGGGTATATAAATGCTGTTATTACAGTGCAACGTGTTCACTAAAACTGTGTGTATCTTCACACAATACAATGCGTTAATGGTTAACTAATATGTAAATGTTACTATTGAAGCAGAACATATTTATTAAAAATCAAAAACATGCGAGAGAAAGAAAAAATGAGAAGACGGCACTGCCCATCTAAGCTCCAAAACTACTCAAGCCTCCATTCGCCGGGTTCCTTCACATCAGGCATATGAAACTAAACAGTGGTGCTCTGCACTCCAAGAGCATAGCAAATCACAGTATAAAAAGGCAGAAAAAATGCGGCACTCACCAGTCTTCCTAATGCCATAAGCTTTATTGCGAAAAACACACTTATATCCACCAGAGGACTGGGCGGACGCCAACAGTGGACTCAGAGATACACAGCGGCAACGGCTGTTTCGCGCTTCCGCACTTCCTCTGGCACCCCTGGCGCACGTAAGTGTGTTTTTCGCAATAAAGCTTATGGCATTGGAAAGACTGGTGAGTGCCGCGTTTTTTCTGCCTTTTTATACTGTGATATTTATTAAAAATGTTGGTGTCTTGACACAATACAATGCATTATCAGTTAATTGGTATAAAATGCTGTTCTAGAAAAAAAAGGACAGTTGTTTAACGTTTGCAGCAGAATGTATGCTATTGGGGTGCTGGTAATAAGCCTATGAACTGTAGAATTTTTTTTAAAGATGGCTAGGTGTTTATACTGAAAAATTTTTTTTTTAAGGATTCCATCACTCACTCTCTACAGTAAGTTTTACCTGATAAAACCCAGTTAATCACAGTTAAATGGCACTTAAATCCGTTTTTTATGTGATTTGTCTGAAACAAATGGCCAAACAGTCAGATTTTTGGCAGATTAATTTTTGTGAAATTTGGAATGAATCCAATTACTTTAGAATCGATTCGCTCATCGCTAAGGTTGATATGTGCAGGAACCTAAAGTGAAAATTATGCAGGAATAACAGCAATATTTTGACTTTTCAAATTTTAAAAGACCCCTTTGAAAGACTAGCATCTGTCACAGTTTGATGTTATTTAAGGATTTTTTGATGGCAAGAACTGCACTTTAATTTGCATTATTCTTACAATTTTTTTTTAGAAAACTATGAAGAGTATGCCATAACACCTTGCAGATGTGCATAGGGCCTAATTTGTAAAGAACCAAATATATACACTACAGGAAATCTTGATATTATGACCAGCTCCATAGTTCCATAGTGTTAAATTATAAAGTTTTCTGAACTTTTTTTGAATGTTTTCCAATGTATTTCTAAATAGATACAGATCACCGACTATGGAGCAGAGTAGGAGTTGGAGTATTCTTGACAGGTAAAAAGTAATGGATAAAGTTCTAAAAACTATAAGGAAATTACTGTATATTTGTATATGTGTTTAACTGGCAAATTATAGTGTGCAGTAAGTTCACAAGCTGCTGTACATTTTACTTTTGGAATAATCCTTTTCATGTCACATGTTTTTTCACCAAATGTTGAAACGTCTGTGCTACACAATATGGTATAATTACTTGTCAAATATCTTTTCAATAAATGTGAGCTAATAGAATAATGGTGTAATAATAAATGATAGGTGACCTTTTAAAGTTACATTTTGTTTTAATGAGGAAATTATGAAAAGGGGATAAAAAATCACTACTACCTTAAAGGGGTTGGCCATGTTCAAGCTACAGATGACAAATGTGTACATAAGATAACGAAATGGCACTTTGTAATTCAACTTTTGTTGATATTCTGTACCTTTTGCTATATTTCAAGAGATGTCCCCTTATTTGGCAAATCATCTGTGCTGTACACATAGAACTCCTGTCCATAAGACGGCTAGTAATGAAGGGTGATCATGTGATGAAATTACTCCGCCTCCTCTATTCTAACATACTGCACCTGCACAGAACTCACAGCAGAGCAAGTGCAATTGGAAGGTGCAATGTATTTGAATGGAGGAGGCTGAGTCATGTGTCTTCTCCATCAGCAGACATTTTATAGCCAGGACCTGTGTGCAGACAACTCAAAAGACTTGGCCAACAAGAGGCTATACTTTATGAAATATAGAAAATGGTAAAGAATATCAACAAAGGCTATATTAGTAAATGCAATATGATCATCTTACAAGAACAGTAATCAATAGTAGCCAGAAAGTGACCAATCCCTTTCAATATATTATGTACTATATACATATTAATGCACATTGTATTTATCACCAATGTTAAGATTGTGTAACCCCACCTCTTCTCAGCATTAAAAGGGTTTTTCCATCTTGGACATTTATGCCATATTGCCATAGGTGCGGGTACCACATCTGGGACCCGCTCTTATATCAAGAACGGGGTCCTACATTGAATAGAGAGCACACCAGGAATGCATGACATCCTCTCTCTCTCCATTCATTGCTATAAGACTATCAAAAATAGTAGACTGAGAGAGTTTGGCTATTTTTGGAAGTCCCATAGCAATGAATAGATAGAAAACTGTGTATATGCGGCCACCTACCATTCACCACTATGAGACTTTCAAAAGTGGCCAATTCAGCTATTTGCATAGTAATGAAAGGTGGCTGCTCTTGGGTGGCTCGATCTCCATTCACTTCTGGGTCTCATTCTTGAGATAGGAGCCAGTTCCAGAAATGAGATTCGCACATATTGGACATTTATGGTATACCCTTTCCATTTGCTATTAATGTCGCAGATGGGAATACTCATTTTTAGGCCCCTTTACACAAGCTGATGATCAGGTGTCATGGATTGATCTGGTGGTGCTGCTGTTGCAAGTCTTGTCCTTTCATGGCGGCGCTGCTGGCATCATTCTGTTAGCATGGCAGCAAACTCCACTGTCTTGGGAGCAGCCCAGCCTATTAAGGAACAGAAGCATCAGGCCAATCAGATGAAGAACCAGCGACACATGCTCCCTGACAGAGGGGATTTAAACAGGCAGCTACTGCAATAGATTGGTTTCCTTAGCCTCACTACCCTGTATTATACTGTTGTTTGGATCTCTGGCACTTTTGGAATGTCCCTGACCTTACTCCTGACTGCTGTTTATTCCCTGATGTGATAGCCTGGCACTGATTCCATCTGGTATTTGTAGAGATGAGCGAACGTGCTCGAAACGAGCACTGTACCGTTCGCTCATCCCTAGGTATTTGACTTTGTCTTTGTATTTTTTCTTCTTTTTGCTATATATTTCCCTGGCCTGATTTTGACCATGTTTTTGGCTTCTGATCCAGCCCTGGTATGCCTCTCTGGTTGTGACTTCTTTCTGTTTGACTTCTCTTATCCCTTTAGGTTAGGCCCCTGCACTCAGGTGAGAAGGGACTGTCATCCAGTTGCAGTGGTGCTGGTACAGTTCAGGGCTTCACTGTCCCCTACCATCACATCAGGAATAAACAGAGCTTGCTCCTGATCATTGCCACTTTTAAATGCTCATTTGTCAGGTGATTACATCTTTTATGCAGCACTAAAAGTCATTTGTAGCTCTTCAAATACTACTATAAAGAATAACTGACTTTTAAATAGTCCAGCCAAGACAGTTTCACTGTTTCCCCTTAAAAAAAGGGCTTTGATTTACTGTTATATTTCAATCTATGTAAGCAGTGTTTCACTATTTTTCTGTTCATTTTCATTACAAAAAGAGTTTAATGAGAAATAAAATATTCATATAATAGAAATTGAATATGAGGATCATGCTGCAGGCCCAGAGTATAATTTATTTACACGTTCCTATTTTGATAATTTAGTTATCAGTTAGATCTAGCTCTGTTAATAGGGCACTGTAAATGCCAGCAATAAAAGAAAATTATATCAGCGGTCAACCACTGAATGAATTATGGTCAAATAATTAAAGGGGCGCTGTCATGTTGAGCATGGTGTTTCAACTGAGGTAGAATGTTGTAGAGCAGGAGGAGCTGAGCACATTGATATATACTGTGGTTTTGTGGGAGAAAATTCAGTATAAGTTGTATTCAATTCATTTAGAATTTCTTCTGATTCTGGGCTTTGAAGTCAGTGATTGACAGCTATCTCTGTATACACAGTCATAGAGGTAAGGCTGTCAGTCACTCATAGGACCACCTCCCTGACTACAAAGACCAGAATGAGCAGGAATTTAAGGAATCTTTTCCTGTAAAACTATACATTAATCTGCTCAGCTCCTCCTGTTCTATAACATGGTGCTTTTAGCTTACATTTGCAGAAAACAGCTATTCCATACATTACACAGGTAGCCAGTTGGTTTTAAGGCTAGGTTCACATCACATTTGTGCGATACATTTAAAGGGGTTGTCTCACTTCAGCATTGCTGCTTTTTTCCTTTGCTGGATGGATTTATTTTTCTCTCACATGAGTTCTGCCAAAATTACAGCTGATCGTTGGGACTCTTAATAACCGAACTCTCTGATATCAACTTATTATTGGGGCACCCTTCTAATAAAAAGAGATTGGCTAAAACAATGACCCCTTTAAAACTTATGGTGTAAGGTGCTTTGACCAGACGTATTTTTATTTTTAAAAATTCTATATTCACCTTGCAACTGAGAACAATGAATATTGTCATACCAGTTATATTTTTAGTTTCTGGTAAAATAACAAATTTTTTCTAAATAGTGAACATGGTACAACTCGGAAAACTATACATCTTTTTTCCTTGTAACAACTCAAAAATTATACATACAGTACATCATCTTACCCATGGTGTTTTTAAAGCATCACCCTAAATTGATATAATCAGTAGAGGCCATGAGCACATTCATACAGGAAAGCTTCATTTGTTCATAGGATTGCAGCTTAGTCTTCTGAGCTAGTGTTAGTCCTGTTAGTTACTCTATTTACAATGCATAAAGAAACATAAAGGCAGGGGCTATATGTAGGATTCTGACACATAATAGCTACAGTGAAATTTGTGAGAAAAAAAAGAAAAAACAACAACTTTTATTCAACTAATGTCTTTTGTACTCACAGATTTGTTTCATCACAGTGACAGAAAAATGTTATGAAAATGTAACTTACAGTACCTCACTCTAGCATGAGTCAGTGTATCCTTATTGACAACTCTAACTGATAAGAATAGAAAATAGGATCTTCACCATTAGGGCTCGTTCACACGACCGTATGTATTTTGCGGTCCGCAAAAAATACGGATGACATCCGTGTACATTCCGTATTTTGTGGAACGGAACAGCTGGCCCCTAATAGAACAGTATTATGCTTGTCCGTGATGTGGACAATAATAGGACAAGACTCATAATCTTGCGGAATGGAAATACAGACATACGGAAACGGAATGCACACGGAAGACCTTCTGTTTTTTTTGCGGACCCATTGAAATGAATGGTTCCGCATACGGTCTGCAAAAAAAACGGAACGGACACGGAAAGAAAAATACGGTCGTGTGAACAAGCCCTTATCCAGAAAAAAAAATTCACTAGAGTGAAACAATATATAAAAGAAAGGGATAAGAACTCAATGTCTAGGTGAGACTCATGCTGAAAGAGGGGAGGAAAAAGGGAAAAAGCAACTGATTGACTCATAGCACTGCATGTAATGGTAGCACTCTGTGCCCACCGCTGTCTAGCTGTCTGGGGCAGGCACAGGTGCCAAATCTCTCACCTTCCTTCTGCAGTTGATGCCACCAGGATCCTGAGGCTTCGGTCTCAACACTTTCACATATTTCCTGCAGACCACGGCTTTTTTCTGCCAGCATAATTTTTCCCTCTGTCCAAAGAGCACTGATACACTCTTGCTGACTCTTAAAGGATCGGAAGAGGTAAGGAATATACACACCTATTGTGAGGTGCCGTGGTATACGGGTCTTAGCCCATAAATGTCTTTATAGAGCAAACCGCACACACTCGTAGTGTAATATGCAAAAAGAGAGTTTATTGTGGTACACTCAAAAAGAGTAGTGCAATAGCACATGTCCTGATTTGTTCCAGCCTATGGATGACCATCTGTGGGTTTATATAAGGCACCTTCCCCTAAAAGAAGGTGCCTGCACTTAGGTTTCCAGTTGCCGGTAAACAGTAAAGGTGTGCTGTTCTGTCTGCCTACCTGTGTTCTGACCACTTCCTGGTTACCGACTCTGACCCTTTGCTGCCCATCCTGACTTTAGCTTGTTTACCATAATGACCCTTTGTTGCCTGCCCTAACCTCAGACTTGTTTCACGGATTCACTTACACTGCTGGCCCTGACCACTGCCTGTTTGTTGTTTATGAGTTTTGCCTAACCCTTCGATGTCTTGTACTGGTGTCTCTGACGCCTGTGGGTCAGCTGAAAACGAAATCAGGACTATTCTGAGAGGTAGAAGCCTGGCGGCCACCCTGCAGAGAAGCCCAGTTCCCTATATAGGGGTTAAATGGTGAAAACTGCTAGGATAAAGCCATTAAGACTAGCCTTCACTCAAACCGCTTTGTTGGAGCAGTAGTTCCATGCCCTTTGATAATACTGCGTATATCAAAATAGGTTTGTCCCACCACACTAAATAAGGTTCTGAAAAACATGGCATAGGGAAGAGAAAAAGGAAAGAGAAAAAAAATTAACATTTGATACAATATTTCAGACTGCACTATGTGTACATATTTATAACTGCATAGATAATTACAATAGGTACTCCCAAGATTACAATTATTCTGTATTTTTCTGATGCATATAGTTTGCCTTTGTTTCTATTTTAACTCAAAGATGTTACATTTCAATGAACAATAATAGATTTTGTGTATTCTTGACTATTTTTGTATGGCTGTCAATCAAAAAAGAGAAGATGGAAACAAACATTTTAATATAAATACCCTGGAGTGCAAAAAGCATGCATTAGATAAAAGTTTAACAAAACATGGTTACATAGCTTTTATCATGAAATGAATGTTTTCACATGATTGTGGGATGTGATGTGATTTTTTCACATTTTCTTCTTCATCTTGTTGAAAAACCTTCATCAAACCTAATGTGAACATGGGGATGATTTATCAGAGTGTGGCAGTCTGGTCTTTTAGATCTTTTAACACTTGAGAATAGCATTCATCCATCTGCCTTCCCAAGAGATTAACAGCATATCACAAACTATGACAGATATTGTGAGTTCTAAAGGTTTTTTCTTATAGCTGCCACTGATCCACCCTCCATTATTCGCTATAAAGAGCTGCATTTTTATAAATTGCCTCCAAAATGTACCTAGTGGTACTGTCAAAGACATTCACACGTTAACAGGTGAAAACAAAGAAACTATCTTGAGAATATATACACCTAATTATTGGTTTCTTAAAAAGGTATTCTCTATAAGGAGGAGATATATTAAATATATTATAATAATTATATGTTAATAATATTATGTTTTAATATTCTAACATATTTTATCAATATTGTATACTTTATTAAGAAAGAAGAAGAAGAATTTAAAATAGATACAAATAAATACTGAACTGTATTGCTTATTATGTATTCAACCAAATCACTACACAGATTTCCATCTGGGAATAAAAAAAACTGATATATTTCTTTGATGTTTAATAGTGATGATCGAGCATCCCGATGTTCGGGTGCTTGGGTGCTCTGGCCGAACACTAGGTGATGCTCGAGTGCTTGGCTGAGCACCTGAGTATAATGGAAGTCAATGGGAGAGGGCCAGGCACCCCTTGCTCGGATGAGGGGAGGTTGTCTGGTCCATAGGGAAATGTCAGAAAATGGTGGAAACAGCACACAAATTGTTAAGGAACAGTATAGGGAGGATGTCTGGATGCATCTTGGACACCGAAGTCGCTGCTATTAACAATGATGGCTGACTATTACGCCACTTTTACGGAATGACAAAAATACCCCCCCAAAACCCAAGATAACATCGATTTTACAGGAAATATTGTTGGGAAACATAGATTTACTTGTATGTTAAGCGCAAGTGCTGCCAAAAATTACACGGATGAGGCACTCCCATACAACTGGTATATCATATAAAGGAGGGCCTCATTCACATTGTGGTATAATTGTGGGACTCCAACACTCATAAAGCCTATGCACTAAGGGAAAGGGCTGCCAAAAATTACAAGGAACAGGCACTCCAATACCCCTTTATTACACATAAAGGAGTGCATCAGACGCACCCTTAAAAAATTATGATTGATGGCCTGCTACTGACACGCAAAAACAATAGTGACGTGCTGTTGCTGAGTTGACTGTCTAAAAAATTAAAGGTGACAAGCTGATGCCGATCAAACTGTCCCAAATTTAAGGTTGACACGCTGCTGCCGAGCAGAACGTAAAAAAATGTACGTGTGACATGCTGCTGCCGAGCAGAACGTCAAAAAAATTAAGGGTGACACGCTGCTGCCGAACAAACTGTCCTAAATTTAAGGGTCACACGGTGCTGCCCATCAAACTGTCCCAAATTTAAGGGTGACACGTTGCTGCTCATTAAACTGGCCCAAATTTAAGCTTGACACGCTGCTGCCGTGCAGAACATCAAAAACATTTATGGGTGACACACTGCTGCCCATCAAACTGTCCCAAATTTAAGGTTGACACGCTGCTGCCCATCAAACTGTCCCAAATTTAAGGTTGACACGCTGCTGCCCATCAAACTGTCCCAAATTTAAGGGTGACACGCTGATGCTCATCAAACTGTCCCAAATTTAAGGTTGACATGCTGCTGCCCATCAAACTGTCCCAAATTTAAGGTTGACACGCTGCTGCCGAGCTGACGGTAAAAAACATTTACGGTTGACATGCTGTTGCCCATCAAACTGTCCCAAATTTAAGGTTGACATGCTGCTGCCCATCAAACTGTCCCACATTTAAGGTTGACATGCTGTTGCCCATCAAACTGTCCCAAATTTAAGGTTGACATGCTGCTGCCCATCAAACTGTCCCAAATTTAAGGTTGACATGCTGTTGCCCATCAAACTGTCCCAAATTTAAGGTTGACATGCTGCTGCCCATCAAACTGTCCCAAATTTAAGGTTGACATGCTGTTGCCCATCAAACTGTCCCAAATTTAAGGTTGACATGCTGCTGCCCATCAAACTGTCCCAAATTTAAGGTTGACATGCTGTTGCCCATCAAACTGTCCCAAATTTAAGGTTGACATGCTGCTGCCGAGCAGAACATCCAAAAAATTTATGGATGACACGCTGCTGCTCATCAAACTGTCCCAAATTTAAGGTTGTAAAATAAAAGAGATAGAGAGGGAGCGCCACATGTGCGGTATCTGCGGGTGTAGGTCTGGTTTAAATAACACAATTGTGCTTACCAGATGTAGTTGTGATGAGTCACAACTGCTTGTAGTCGCCTTACTGGTTTATTTTGGCTAACCAGTGTGCCAGTGGTAATCCAGGCTGCTGCCGCGATCCTCCGTTCCTGCTTAGTTTGCAGATCTCGGTATTATAGTAGCGATATAAAATAAATATGGATCGTTTCTAGGCGCTGCTTGGTGAAGAATCCAGGCTGGTAACGGATGTATAGATAAATCCTTTTTTATTAGAAAGTAGTCAACGCGTTTCTGGGGCTGAATTGCCCCCTTCGTCAGGACTATGTACAGACTGTGATTTTTTGCACGTTTAAAAACTTGCTGTTTTGGCGCGCAGGCCAAGGAAAGGGGGGGGGAACAGTGGGAGTGTTCTCCTGGTGATTGACAGATACATTGATAATTGAAACACAGGAATAAAGGATAGACAGTGTTTGGAAATATTGATTACTATCGGATCGCTGTGAAGCGATCTCTTGTAAGCTCGTAGCGCTACTTTCTCGCTGTATTGTATGATGTATAGCTAACGGCTCAGGATGGACATTCTCCGTGGTGCTGATGCACCTGGGTACAGAGCATGATTGATCTTTGGTCTATCCAGTCGGGTCTTATCTCGCATCAAAGAAGTGTTTACTCAACTGGAGAGCGCGGTACCTGGAGATGCCGGATGGAGCACCGTAATGGTCAAGAATCCACCCGATTTTTGACCGGGCTCTCTGGAGAAACAGATCCCATCTAAGGTCTGTGTCGGGATAACCCCGGGGCTGTGGATCTAGACTCAAGTTAACCCCGACGGACATCGGGAGTGGAAGGGGGGGGGGGGTTACCTTTTAGGTTGACATTCTATGATTGGAAAGGTATAAAATACATAGCATACATAGGGATTGTATAGGAATTATAAAAACAAACCATAGAATATATTTAAAATAACATCAACATAATATCAAATTAAGATAAGACAAAATAAAATAAAATAAACCAAAGCAAAAATTGGGATTTATAGACCTCTATATGTGTGGGTTGTTATCCTATATGTGGGCAACCTCAGGTACTGTACAAACACTATATAATGCCTACCCAGTTTTGAGTATGTCTAAAGAAGGGGATAGCTGTCATATTGATTTCTTTAGTTGCTACCTATAGTTTGCTATTTTACTATTTTTTATTTTTATTTATATTTCACTAGGTTTCTTTAGTTGCTACCCATAGTTTGCGATTTTTCTATTTTTATTTTTATTTTTATTATTTTTATTTTTATTTGTATTTCGCTTTCCTTTATTTTTGTTACTTTTCTGCTGTTGTGCTCCTGCTTTCGTTATTTATATAATGGTTCCATTTAATTTATATAATGGTTTCATTTAATTCGTTCAGGCCATACGGTATCAACGTGTTTAATTGGTAAATCCAATATACCTCTCGTTTTTGAAGTAGATCGAATCTATTGTATGGATTCACTGGTATATAGTCAATTGGTGTAATTTTGATGTTATGTTTGTTCTGTTCCGGAGTATTATTACAGTGTCTCGATAAACTATGTTTGTTATATTTTTTCCGAATATTGTACCGGTGCTGGTTGAGACGGCAGTGCAGTGGCTGCGTGGTTCTTCCCACATATTGTAACCCGCATTGGCATTCAATAAGGTATATCACGTAGGATGACTGGCATGTAAGATGATGATTGATGGTAAACACAGTTTTGTTT
Source organism: Rhinella marina (assembly GCA_900303285.1). Classification (NCBI taxonomy): domain Eukaryota; kingdom Metazoa; phylum Chordata; class Amphibia; order Anura; family Bufonidae; genus Rhinella; species Rhinella marina. Next base: position 5,382 of record ONZH01004442.1, on the reverse strand, counting down.
GTTTTGGAGGAGAAAGTGGTTTGACCATGGGTGATGATGGTGCAGCATAGGCATCTTGCTGTGTTACATTTATAGCAGCCAGTCTTGACTATCTTTTTCTGAATTTGTCCATGTTTATGATGTTTGGGTTTACTGGGGGCCAACAGATTTCTAATAGTTGGGGCTCGTCTGTACGTAATTCTAGGTTTTTTTGAAAGAAATTTTTCTAAGAGTGGGTCCTGTAGGATAATATGCCAATGTTTTTGTAAAATTTTCTGAATGGTCGTGTTGGATGTACTATATTGTGTGATAAAATTTATATCTCTAGGTCGTTCCTGTTTTTTTGTGTGTGGCTGTAAACAATCTGTTTGTGTTAGACATACACTTTTTTTATACGCATCTTTTATTATATTTTCCGGGTAGAGTTTCTCTTTGAATCTTTTTTCTAGGATTTTTGATTGTATATGAAACTCTGTTTTATCTGTACAATTTTTCCTTATACGTTTGTATTGGCTGTATGGTATATTTTTTAGCCATTTCTTATGATGAAAACTGGTGTAGTGTATATAACTATTCGTGTCCACAGTTTTAAAATAGGTTTTTGTTGTTATCCTATTGTCTTGTACCATTATTACTATGTCTAAGAATTCTATTTCTTTTTCACTATAATTAAGTGTGAATGATATCCCCCAGTCTGTGTGATTTAGAAAATCGCAAAATTCAAGGGCTGATTCCTTATCGCCCTTCCATATGATGAACAAATCATCTATATATCGCCTAAAATACATTATGTTTGCTTTATAGGGGGTCTGTCCCCATATATAGAGTTCCTCAAATACCCCCATGAATGTATTTGCAAAGGATGGGGCCACCCTCGTTCCCATGACGGTCCCAACCTGCTGGTGGTATGTTTTGTTATTATATATAAAATAGTTATTTTTCAAAATGTAATTCAGACTGTCCAAAAGAAAATCTATCTGGGTTCCTGGTAATGACTGATCTTTTGTTAGTGTTTTCTTTACGCATTCTATTCCCAGATTATGGTCTATGTTGGAGTAAAGAGCTGTAACATCTAGTGTTAGTAGAATGTAATCTGGGGACCAGTTAATTGTTTGCAATTCACGTATTAATTGGCTAGAATCGTGTAGGTAACTCGGTAATTGTTTTACATATGGCTGTAAAAATATGTCTAGATACTGTGATAAATTACTTGTGGCGCTCTTTGTGTTTGAAACGATTGGTCGTCCTGGGGGGTTTTTTGTACTCTTGTGTATTTTTGGAAGATGGTAGAAATATGGCGTACACGGATTTCTAGGTAATAGAAAATTCATTTCTTTTTTATTTATGTAATGTTTATCATAGGCATTTTTTATAAGATCTCTGAGTGATTTATTGACTCCCATAAAAGGATCTATTGGGGTGAGTTTATAGTATTTCTCATCTCCAAGTATGTTAATTGCCTCTTTCTCATAGTCTTCTATGTCCTGTAGTACTACTCCCCCCCCTTTGTCTGCTGGACGTATGATTATATTCATATTCTTTTTTAAATTGGATAAAGCATTTTGTTCCATTTTACTCAGATTCCCTTTATAGTTCAATGTGGTGTTGTCTATTGTCTGAGTTTTTATGTCCTGTGAAATTAGTTCAAAGAAGGTGGGGATAAAGTGGCCTTGACTCTGTGTAGGGAAAAAGTTAGATTTAGGTTTTACGTCTAGGTGTCTGTATGTAGGGGTCTCAGTTGGTGCTTGGTGATCCTCAGATGGATTTTTTATCTGGGCTAACTCAATGTAGAGAATATACCTCCACTCATCGATCTATCCACCACCCCTAGGTATCAGTCAGAGGGAGATATGGATTTTATATATCCACCTGAACTAACGTTACATCTCACCCCCTCCCCCACCGATCCACATATACCATCCACATCTATACCCACTACGTTGGGACCCAATATCGTTGTTATAGACAATACTGGATCCTCCGGCTCCACCTCAGTACCTTTTTTAGTACCGGTCTTTTCCAACCACAAGATGGATCCAAACCAACAACAGCAACAAACAATATCCAAAATCACAAATTACTACAAACCCACCCCAGGAAAAAGAAAAATAGGACTCGAGGGAAAAGAGGAGGCACACAGAAAACAAAAAATAGAAAAACTCGGACGGAGTCCACAGTGACGGAAACTCCCACTATATCTACCATTAAAATTTTCAACCTGTCATCACACAATCTCACTCCACATGAACTAACACTACTACAGAAAGGTCTATCATTCTGCCCCCCAAATAGGATTAACCCCCTCGAATTATTTATAGATTTACAGAAATTTCGGCGCAATCTAACCATAAAAAGACACTTTGAGTTAGCCCAGATAAAAAATCCATCTGAGGATCACCAAGCACCAACTGAGACCCCTTACATACAGACACCTAGACGTAAAACCTAAATCTAACTTTTTTCCCTACACAGAGTCAAGGCCCACTTTATCCCCACCTTCTTTGAAACTAATTTCACCAGGACATAAAAACTCAGACAATAGACAACACCACATTGAACTATTAAAGGGAATCTGAGTAAAATGGAAACAAAATGCTTTATCCAATTTAAAAAAGAATATGAATTTAATCATTACGTTCCAGCAGACAAAGGGGGGGAGTAGTACTACAGGACATAGAAGACTATGAAGAAAGAGGCAATTAACATACTTGGAGATGAGAAATACTATAAACTCACCCCAATAGATCCTTTTATGGGAGTCAATAAATCACTCAGAGATTCTTATTAAAAAATGCCTATGATAACATTACATAAATAAAAAGAAATGAATTTCTATTACCTAGAAATCCGTGTACGCCATATTTCTACCATCTTCCAAAAATACACAAGAGTACAAAAAAACCCCCAGGACGACCAATCGTTTTCAAACACAAAGAGCGCCACGAGTAATTTATCACAGTATCTAGACATATTTTTACAGCCATATGTAAAACAATTACCGAGTTACCTACACGATTCTAGCCAATTAATACGTGAATTGCAAACAATTAACTGGTCCCCAGATTACATTCTACTAACACTAGATGTTACAGCTCTTTACTCCAACATAGACCAAATCTGGGAATAGAATGCGTAAAGGAAAAACACTAACAAAAAGATCAGTCATTACCAGGAACCCAGATAGATTTTTCTTTTGGACAGTCTGAATTACATTTTGAAAAATAACTATTTTTATATATAATAACAAAACATACCACCAGCAGGTTTGGGACCGCCATGGGAAACGAGGGTGGCCCCATCCTTTGCAAAATACATTCATGGGGGTATTTGAGGAACTCTATATATGGGGACAGACCCCCTATTAAAGCAAACATAATGTATTTTTAGGCGAATATATAGATGATTTGTTCATTCATATGGAAGGGCGATAAGGAATCAGCCCTTGAATTTTGCGATTTTCTAAATCACACAGACTGGGGGATATCATTCACACTTAATTATAGTGAAAAAGAAATAGAATTCTTAGACATAGTAATAATGGTACAAGACAATAGGATAACAACAAAAAACCTATTTTAAAACTGTGGACACGAATAGTTATATACACTACACCAGTTTCATCATAAGAAATGGCTAAAAAATATACCATACAGCCAATACAAACGTTATAAGGAAAAATTGTACAGATAAAACAGAGTTTCATATACAATCAAAAATCCTAGAAAAAAGATTCAAAGAGAAACTCTACCCGGAAAACATAATAAAAGATGCGTATAAAAAAAGTGTATGTCTAACACAAACAGATTGTTTACAGCCACACACAAAAAAACAGGAACGACCTAGAGATATAAATTTTATCACACAATATAGTACATCCAACACGACCATTCAGAAAATTTTACAAAAAACATTGGCATATTATCCTACAGGACCCACTCTTAGAAAAATTTCTTTCAAAAAAACTAGAATTACGTACAGACGAGCCCCAACTATTAGAAATCTGTTGGCCCCCAGTAAACCCAAACATCATAAACATGGACAAATTCAGAAAAAGATAGTCAAGACTGGCTGCTATAAATGTAAACACAGCAAGATGCCTATGCTGCACCATCATCACCCATGGTCAAACCACTTTCTCCTCCAAACAAACAAAACTGTGTTTACCATCAATCATCATCTTACATGCCAGTCATCCTACGTGATATACCTTATTGAATGCCAATGCGGTTACAATATGTGGGAAGAACCACGCAGCCACTGCACTGCCGTCTCAACCAGCACCGGTACAATATTCGGAAAAAAATATAACAAACATAGTTTATCGAGACACTGTAATAATACTCCGGAACAGAACAAACATAACATCAAAATTACACCAATTGACTATATACCAGTGAATCCATACAATAGATTTGATCTACTTTCAAAAACGAGAGGTATATTGGGATTTACCAATTAAAACACGTTGATACCGTATGGCCTGAACGAATTAAATGAAAACCATTATATAAATTAAATGGAACCATTAATATAATAACGGAAAGCAGGAGCACAACAGCAGAAAAGTAACAAAAATAAAGGAAAGCGAAATACAAATAAAAATAAAAATAATAAAATAAAAAATAAAAATAGAAAAAATCGCAAACTAGGGTAGCAACTAAAGAAACCTAGTTGAAATATAAATAAAAATAAAAATAGTAAAATAGCAAACTAATAGGTAGCAACTAAAGAAATCAATATGACAGCTATCCCCTTCTTTAGACATACTCAAAACTGGGTAGGCATTATATAGTGTTTGTACAGTACCTGAGGTTGCCCACATATAGGATAACAACCCACACATATAGAGGTCTATAAATCCCAATTTTTGCTTTGGTTTATTTTATTTTATTTTGTCTTATCTTAATTTGATATTATGTTTGATGTTATTTTAAATATTATTCTATTGGTTTGTTTTTATAATTCCTATACAATCCCTATGTATGCTATGTATTTTATACCTTTCCAATCATAGAATGTCAACCTAAAAGGTAACCCCCCCCCCCTCCACTCCCGATGGTCCGTCGGGGTTAACTGAGTCTAGATCCACAGCCCGGGGTTTATCCCGACACAGACCTTAGATGGGATCTGTTTCTCCAGAGAGCCCGGTCAAAAATCGGGTGGATTCTGACCATTACGGTGCTCCATCGGCATCTCCAGGTACCGCGCTCTCCAGTTGAGTAAACACTTCTTTGATGCGAGATAAGACCCGACTGGATAGGACCAAAGATCAATCATGCTCTGTACCCCAGGTGCATCAGCACCACGGAGAAATGTCCATCCTGAGCCGTTAGCTATACATCATACAATACAGCCGAGAAAGTAGCCGCTACGAGCTTACAAGAGATCGCTTCACAGCGATCC
>ONZH01004441.1:0-22419 GCA_900303285.1 Rhinella marina | reverse complement strand
CTACCATCTGACGATGGTGGGTGTAAGAAGGAGCACTTGGCATCAAATGTGTGGCATCAGGAGGGTGGTAGCATCAGAATATTTGGTGAGGCAGGTAGCTAGATTGGAAATCCTGGGTGATCCACGCCTGATTCATCTTGACAAAGGTGAGTCTCTCCACATTTTGGGTGGATAGGCGAGTACTCCTTGGTGTAACTATGGTCCCCGCCGCACTAAACACCCACTCTGATGCCACACTAGTGGCCTGGCAGGACAGCTTTTCCAGAGCAAACTCAAACTCCAAAGCCAATTCCAGCCACAAACCTAGTTTGGCTGCCCAGTAGTCCAGTGGATCTTCAATGACCGGGGGCAGGGTGTTGTCCAAGTATGCCACCACCTGCTGTTTCAGGTCCTCCTCCAGGTCTGGCTGATGCTGCTGGTGAGTAGTTTCTTCACTATGTAGGTGATGAAAGCTGCTGATCAGCGACTCTAGGCTCAGGCTGCTGCTGCTGAGCTGGTACTGCTACTGCCACCCATACCCCCAGCAGCCATGGCAGTGGAACATGAACACAGATGCCCCCCCGGTCAAACCTGCGAGGAGAACGATGGCGCAGATAGGCAGCGGCAAACTGACTACATAGGATGTCTCTATAGTAGTTCAGTTTGTCCTCCCTCTCGGCGGGTGTAAAAGAAGGCCCCCATTTTGGACCGGTAGCAAGGGTCTAATAGGGTGGACAGCCAGTAGTCATCCCTCTGCCGAATGGTGACAATATGGCTGTCACTACGCAAGCAAGTGAGCATGCATTTGGGCCATTTGCGCAGGTGACTCGGAGGGACTCCCTGCCTCCATCTCCACTGGATACTGCCACGGTGTGTCTGGGTCCTCTGCCTCCTCTTCCTCATCGCCCCGTAGCTCTGCTGGCTGCTCCTCTCCTGTCACCTGGGTAGAGAAAATATCCATTTCTCTAGGCATTCTTTGTGCTCCAATGTCCTCCTCCTCCAGTTCAGCCCCCACAGGGCTCATATGGCCATGAAATGTAGTCGCCACATCTCCTGTCCCCTGACCAGCCAGATTTAGCAGCATCTTTTCCAGGATGTGAATAAGTGAAATGACGTTGTTCATCCCGTAGTCCTGGCGAGTGACAAATAAAGTGGCCTCCTCAAAGGGCACGAGCAAACGGCAGGTGTCACGCATGAGCTGCCACTGGCTGACATCGAATTTACACAGGGGAGTACCTCTGTCGGATTGGATCATCAAGAAATCGTTCATGGCCTTTCTCTGTTCATACAGTCGGTCCAACATATGGAGGGTGGAATTCCAATGTGGGTAAACGTCACATATCAGCCTATGTTTGGGGATGCCGTTCTGCCGCTGTAGCTCAAGGAGGGTGTGCTTGGCGGTGTAGGAGTGGCTTAAGTGCATGCAAAGTATCCAGGCGATTTTTAGGATGTTTTGCAGATGAGTAGAAAACTTTAGGAACCGCTTGACAGCCAGATTGAACATGTGTGCCATGCAGGGCGCAGGGCACAGCCCTCTTTGACGCAGCGCAAACACCATGTTCTTCCCGTTGTCGGTCAACATTGTTCCCATTTTGAGTTGTCGCGGGGAAAGCCAGGATTGGATTTCTTGATGAATGACACGGAGCAGTTCTTCCCCTGTGTGACTCCGTTCGCCCAGGCAAATGATGTGTAGAACCGCGTGACACCGCCGTGCCCTGCACATGTGGTATGCTGGTGAGGCACGGTGAATTGTCCCTGCAGTGGAGGCTGAGGACACAGTGGAGGGTGAGGAGGCAGACATTGTCGCAGGAGCAACGGCATGAGAACGTGGAGGCGGAAGCAGCATTGCCTGGCCAAGTTGCTGGTGTGGATGTGCAGGAACCACATTTACCCATTGGGTCGTAAAGGACGTATACTGTCCCTGACCATAATTAGAGCTTAATACGTTGGCGCTGCCTTGAACTTTGGCAGACACTGACAGGCTCAAGGACTGGCCCACCTTCATATTTGTGCAGGGCTGCTACTGCCTGTTTGGCAAAGAAATGACGGCTTGGAACTCTCCACCTCGGCTCGGCACAAGTCATCAGTTCTCTGAAAGGTTCAGAGTCCACCACTTGGAAAGAGAGGGACTGCAGCACCAGCAACTTGGGCAGGAGCACATTCAGCTTCTGCTCCGTAGGAGATGTACATGCATACTGCTGTCTCTTGGCAATGGCTTCGCTAATCGATTGCTGACAGAATGACTGATGAGGAGTAGGAGGAGGATCAGGAGCATCAGATGATGGGAAGGACAGACAGCTCCCTGCGGCTGAGGTGGTGGAGCCTTGACTGTCTAAAATCTGTTTTATGCTGTGGATGCTGTGGCTGCTGCTGGTGCAGGCTGGACCACCGCACTGGAGCCACGGTTGTCCCAGGCCACTTTATGGTGACGCTGCATATGTCGACGCAGGGCCATGGTGCCAACATTGGCACCCTGGCCACGCTTCACCTTCTGCCCACAGATTCTACAAATAGCTAGGTTTACCTCACCCGGCGGCTTAATGAAAACTGCCACACCGCCGAGTACGTGAATTTATCCCCAACACTCTTCACTGACTGCCTGCTACCGCCACTGCCTCCTTGAACCACTGCACCACTACTTTTGGGCCCGGTAGGCTCCTGCAAAGCAGGTGGTCTACCTCAGGCATGTTTGGCTCCCGACCTCCCACTGCTGCCACCCTGCTGACTCCCGGCCACGCTAGCAACCTGCTGGCTCTGTCGCTGCCTCATGGGCAAGCTGCCATCGTCTTCTGATGATGATGAAGGCCCTAATTCACCCGGCTCCCAAGTGTGATCGGCTTCATCATCATCAAGTTGTGTCTGCACATCGCTGATGTCCTCCTCGACTGTCTGTGGGTCAGGAGCCTGACCGCGCGCAACCCTAGCTCCCACGCTACTCTCCTCATCACTACTTGCCTACCTAACTGAGGAAGCTGCGGATGTCTCCTCAACATCTTGGCTGCCCAGTAGCTGCTGACTGTCCTCCAGTAGCTGCTGACCCTCCTCCAGTAGCTCGTCTTCGCTGTAAAGTGGAGCTGAGCCCACAGCATACATTACTTCTCTGGCTGAGGGAACAGAAAAGTACAGAGGCAGGTTGAGGACAGGTGAGCGCACAGGGCCTGCTCCCAGGCCATGCCAAATAATGGTTGGGGTTGTGTCTGACGAACCCACCGATTCTTGACTGGGGGTCTCTGAAGTCATTTGGGATGAAGTCGAAGACCGAGTCAACCATTCAAGAACCACTGGGTTGCTGGTCAAGACCTGACCGCTAGATGACACTGGGAGCTCTGGCCTCTCGATGTTACCCCTGCTGCCACGCCCCCTTACTCTGCTGCGACCTGTGCCTGCACCAGAAACATTTAGCCCTCTGCCACTCCCCTGTGCAGGGCCTGTGACTTCTCTGCCTGACATGCTGTTTGATCAAATAAATAACAAGGAAATTAAAACACGCTACAAAGGGCTGTAATTGTCCCACTAAAGCACCGAGCGAATAATACATTTTTTTCAACACTAATAGCTGCTAGAACACTTTACTATATAGAAATTTGGCGCTGAACTAAACCTCTTTTTATTGAGAATAATAAACGCTACAACAGGCTGTAATTGTCTCAGTTCAGCACAGAGCAAATAATATGTTTTTTTGGGCAAGAGTAATAAATGCCAGTAGCTTTTAAAATATAGAACTTTGGTGCTGTAGGCCTACCAAAACCTTTTTTTTTTTTAGAATTATACACGCAACAACGGGCTGTAATTGTCCCACTTCAGCACCGAGCAAATAATACGTTTTTTTTGCAACACTAATAGCTGTTAGAACACTTTACTATATAGAACTTTGGCACAGTAGGACTACTAAAACTCTTTTTTTTTTTAGAATAATACACGCTTCAAAAGGGCTGTAATTGTCCCACTTCAGCACAGAGCAAATAATATGTTTTTTGGGCAACAGTAATAAATGCCAGTAGCTTTTAAAATATAGAACTTTGGCGCTGTATGCCTACTAAAACTCTTTTTTTTTAGAATTATACACGCTACAACGGGCTGCAATTGTCCCACTTCAGCACCGAGGAATAATACGTTTTTTTCAACACTAATAGCTGCTAGAACACTTTACTATATAGAACTTTGGCACTGTCCGCCTACTAAAACTTTTTTTTAACAATACAATACGCTACAAAGGGATGCCATTTTCCCACTTCACTACTGCTAATAAGCCCCAACAGTAAAACAGCAAAAAAGTGCTGTACTAAATGTAACTACAGTGCACAAGGGTTAACAAAACCCCAGTAACCATAATTAGAGGCAAACCTGACATGAGCAGCTCCAGCATGGTAATACTTCACTTCCTATCCTTTCCCTACACTTCTATTCAGCAATTTGTACTTTTCATGAGCTTTTGTAACACTTGCCCTAGCGCCTGCAAACGTCTCTCCCTGCACTAAGTTCACTGTAAAATGACAGAATCCAAAATGGCTGATGGTATTTATAGGGCTGTGACATCACAGGACTGGCTGGCTGCTGATTGGCTGCATGCATGGCATTGTGGGAGATCCCTCCCTCCCTCGTGTTCCTTTCTCCATGTCCAAACACGTACAGCTGCCATTTTAGTGGGAAAAAAAACAAAACGATTCATCACCATGAATCGACAGGAAATTCTAAATTGGTGCAAATCGAATAATTCCTGAAATTTGGATCGAATTCCACTTCGTCCAATTCGATTCCCTCATCTCTAATCATCATTAACAGGTGAAGAGGGTGGCAGTTTGTGCGTGAGGCAGTGGCTGGCCAGCAGGGAGGTAGCGTGGCCGTGAGTCAGCAGGGTGGCAGCAGTGTGAGATCTGAAGCCAAATGTGTAGACCGCCTGCTATGCAGGAGCCTACCTGTCCAGAAAGAAGTAGCGGTGCACGGGTTCATGGAGGCAGCATTAGCAGACAGTCTTCATGGAGTGGTGGGAGGAAAATGCCAGAGTGGGAATTTTTCATTAAGCTGCCAGAGGATGTCGGCATGGCCCACTCTGTGACTGGGCCACTGTGTTGATGACTCATGCGATTCCTGATATGATTCCCACCCTCACCACTCTGTGACTGGGCCACTGTGTGCTAATGACTAATGCAATTCCTCATGTGATTCCCACCCTCACCAATCTATGACTGGGCCACTGTGTTGATGACTCATGCGATTTCTCATTTGATTTCCCCCCTACCACTCTGTGACTGGGCCACTGTGTTGATGACTCATGTGATTCCCACCCTCACCCCTCTGTGACTGGGCCACTGTGTTGATGACTCATGTGATTTCTTATGCGATTCCCACCCTCACCACTCTGTGACTGAGCCACTGTGTTGACAACACATGTGAATCCTCATGTAATTCTCACCCTCACCACTCTGTGAGTGGGCCACTGTGTTGACAACTCATGCGATTCCCACCCTCACCACTCTGTGACTTAACCACTGTGTTGACCCCTCATGCTGTTGCCTCCTCACCACTCGGTCATGGGGAACTACTTGTTTCAGCATGTAACAGAACAGGTTCTGTAGAAATCTATTTGGAATCTGCTGACAACGGTGCTTCGTCTTGTGCTAACGTTGACCTGTAAGGCTGAGTTCAAACTTATTTGTCACTACTTGTTTCAGCATGTAACAGAACAGGTTCTGTAGAAATCTATTTGGAATCTGCTGACAACGGTGCTTCATCTTGTGCTAACGTTGACCTGTAAGGCTGAGTTCACACTTATTTGTCACTTTTGTCCCCGTAAATGACCAAATAAGTGAAGTGTGAAGTGATTCTAAGAGTGACACCTGTCATCTGTGTGTCATAGTGACTCACAGTACTGTTTCATTAGTACAGCAGACTCCCTATGCATGTTTCTGCAATGCACAGTGTTCTACACCACTAAACAGGCTCTCAGCAGCAAGAAAACACTTGTTTTTTAACGCTATTCGTCACAAACAAATTTGAATCAAATATTTTTGGGAAATTCGGTGAACCATCGAAATAAAATTTTTGAGAAATTCGTTCATCTCTAGGGTTTGATGAAGATTGGGGGTTTCATCTGAGTTCTGATGGATTGGGGGGTGCAATCTGAGGTCTGACAAAGATTGGGGATCTCACCTGACACTCACACTCACCGGTAATCCGTTTTTCTGGTCTCCATAACAGCACACATGAGACTGCATTCCTTCTGATAGGACAGAAAAACAGAGAAGTTTAAAAATCCCACCCCTCCCCTTTGATGATTTAAACTGAAAAGATACTAGGGTGCTAGTGCTGTCATGGAGACTTCCAGGAAACCGGATTACTGATGAGTATAATACTCATTTCCCTAGTCGTCTCCATGACAACACACCTGAGAAATAGCAAAGAATTTTTATCTAGGGTGTGACAACTGCACAAAGGATTTTGCGTCCAAAGGCCATGTCATGTTTAGCAGAAACATCAATTCTATAATGTTTCATGAATGTGTGTAAGTGCTTTCATGTTGCTATTTGATATAACTGTTTTACGGAAGCTAAGGACTAGAGATGAGCGAGCATGCTCGTCCGAGCTTGGTGCTCGTTCGAGTATTACGGTACTCGTAAGTGCTCGCTGCTCAGACGAGTATCTCGCCATGCTCGAGGAAATGGCATCTCCCGCATTTTGAATTTTTGGCGCCTATAAACTCAGCCAATCACAAGCCAGGAGACTCTGCGGTACACCCAGCATCACGTGGGGCCCTTACATGTCGATAGCAGGGGTTGGCTGGCCTGATCAGGTGACCCTGGAATATACTAGTGACTGCCCACGGTGCTCGGCTCAGATGCTGTCTGGATGTCGTCAGGGACAGAGCTGCTGCGTTTCAGGGAGAGTGTTAGGGCCTGGATTTAGTTCTCTGTTAGGCAGGAGTGATCTCAAAAGAACCCAACAGCCCTTCTAAGGGCTACAAGACATTTTTTTTGTCTCCTGGCTGGGCTGGCTGGCACTAGTAGTGAAGCTATGGCCATATATAACCCTTTTTTTATTGTTTTATCTCAGTGATACAAATCCATTTCATACAGCAGTGTGGAACCATTCTGTGTGTCACAGTTCAGCTGTCCACTCACCACAAACCACACTCAGTATTTTCTGTCCAGATCACACATTCTGTACGTCACTTAATTAAAAAAGGTCTTTTGCTGTCACTGATACAGCTACATTAGAAAAATCTCTGTGCGACATTTGTCTGGGTTGCAATTAAGCAGACCAAGTCTGCCTAATCTAACAGTTTCAGTGTAATTGCTCCATACTGCACGGTACGTAATAACATACGTGATTTAGCTCTAACTTATCCACCTATATACAAACCACAATCCATATTGTCTGTCCAGGTGACACATTCTGTACGTCACTTAATTAAAAAAGGTCTTTTGCTGTCACTGATACAGCTACATTAGAAAAATCTCTGTGCGACATTTGTCTGGGTTGCAATTAAGCAGACCAAGTCTGCCTAATCTAACAGTTTCAGTGTAATTGCTCCATACTGCACGGTACGTAATAACATACGTGATTTAGCTCTAACTTATCCACCTATATACAAACCACAATCCATATTTTCTGTCCAGGTGACACATTCCGTACGTCACTTAATTAAAAAAGGTCTTTTGCTCTCACTGATACAGCTACATTACAAAAATCTCTGTGCGACATTTGTCTGGGTTGCAATTAAGCAGACCAAGTCTGCCTAATCTTATAGTTGCCGTGTAATTGCCTTATACTGCACGGTACGTAATAACATACGTGATTTAGCTCTAACACCTATATATTTTCTTGTTCAGATTGAACAAGTTTGTGGGTTTCAGTACAGCAGGCCCATTTATTTATTTTTTTTTATATATAATACACTTATATACAGAAAATGTTGAACCCCAGGGCTAAGGGTCGAGGACAAGGGCGTGGGCATTCAATTACTGCAGGGGGCAGAGGCCGTGGTCCTGGGCAGGGTGAGACAGTACCTGCTGATGAGGGAGCAGGGGAACGCCGCAGAGCTACACTCCCTAGCTTCATGTCTCAACTTACAGGGACATGTGGTAGAGGACTGTTGAAACCACAACAGTGCGAACAGCTGATGTTGTGGATTGCGGACAATGCTTCAAGTAATTTGTCCACCAGTCAGTCTTCCATGCAGTCCAGCCATGTTACCCAAGGGAGCACTCCTCTGGCTCCTCCACCTCAACCTCCTTTCCCCCAGTCTGCCCCCTCCCAGGAAAATTTGGAATGCGATCCGGCATACTCTGAGGAACTGTTTTCTGGACCCTTCCCAGGGTCACAAACCACTTCTCAGGTTGCTGCTGACCTCTTTCCCGATGCCCAAGTTTTAGAACTGTCGCAGTCTGTGGGTGATGATGATGATGACAATGTTGACTTAGTGGAAGAAGTTTGTAAAGAGGTGTCGGACGATGAGGAGACATGGTTGTCAGACAGTGGTGAAGTTGTTGTCAGGGCAGGAAGTCCGAGGGGGGAGCAGACTGAGGAATCGGAGGATGACGAGGTGACTGACCCAAGCTGGGTTGATAAGCCGAGTGAAGACAGTGCTTCTGAGGCGGAGGCGAGTGCTGCACCAGAACAGGTTGTAAGAGGCAGTGGTATGGCCAGAGGGAGAAGCAGGGCCAGAGCTGGTGCATCAGCAGCAACTGTTTCACGTAGTGAAGCTCCCGTGGCGAGGCCTAGATGTTCGCAAGTCTGGAGGTTCTTTAAAGAAAGTGAGGATGACCGACGGACTGTGGTGTGCAACCTGTGCCACACCAGGATCAGCAGGGGTGCCACCACTACTAGCCTAACCACCACCAGCATGCGCAGGCATATGAATGCTAAACACCCCACTCAATGGAACCAAGGCCGTTCACCTCCTGTGGGTCCACTGCTCCTTCCCCTGTGTCACTCGCTGCCTCTGCTAGTCAACCCCCTGCCCAGAACCCCGGCACGAGTGCCTCCCGCCGGAAAACCACACCTTCGCCTCCACGATCCTCCACAGCGTCCACCAATGTGTCCCAGCGCAGCGTTCAGCTGTCTTTACAGCAGATGCTGGAGCGCAAGAGGAAATACAGTTCCACCCACCCATATGCCCAAGCCCTCAACGTCCACATCTCCAAATTGCTGAGCCTGGAGATGCTGCCCTATAGGCTGGTAGAGACCGAGGCCTTTCGAAATCTCATGGGGGTGGCTGCCCCTCGGTATTCGGTCCCCAGCCGCCACTATTTTTTCCCGATGTGCTGTCCCATCCCTACACCAGCACGTGTCACAGAACATCATCCGTGCCCTGACCAATGCTGTTTCTGAGAAGGTCCACCTAACCACGGACACGTGGACAAGTGCTGCCGGGCAGGGACACTATATTTCACTGATGGCACATTGGGTTAACTTGGTGGAGGCTGGGACCGAGTCTGACCCTGGGGCCGCTCATGTACTGCCCACACCGAGGATTGCGGGGCCCACCTCGGTCACGTTCTCTTAGACGTAATATGCCTCCTCCTCCGACCCCTCCTCCTCCTCCGAATTACCATCCGTGGGCATGGCGCCTTCAGTCGGTAGCTCTAGGCGCAGCAGCAGTGCCGTGGGTAAGCGCCAGCAGGCGGTGCTCAAACTGCTGAGCTTAGGTGACAAAAGGCACACCGCCCAAGAGCTTTTACAGGGCATCACGGCGCAGACCGATCTGTGGCTGGCACCGCTGAACCTCAAGCCAGGCATGGTTGTGTGTGACAACGGGCATAACCTGGTGGCGGCTCTGCAACTCGGCAGACTGACACATGTGCCATGCCTGGCGCACGTGTTCAATCTAATAGTTCAGTGGTTCCTCAAGACATACCCCAATCTGTCTGATTTGCTCACCAAGGTGCGCCACAACTTGCGCATTTCCGCAAGTCGACCACAGATGCTGCCACTCTCAGGGCAGCGCAGCGCCGCCTACAACTGCCCGCTCACCAACTGCTGTGCGACGTGCCCACAAGATGGAATTCGACATTAAACATGTTATCCAGAGTTTACCAGCAGTGCAGAGCGATTGTAGACTGCCAGATGTCAACTTCCACCAGAACTGGTAGTCAGGTCACTCAGATTCCTCAAGTCTACAATGAGGAGTGGGCGTGGATGTCTGATATCTGCCAGGTGTTGAGCAACTTTGAGGAGTCAACACAGATGGTCAGCGGCGATGCCGCCATTATCAGCCTCACCATACCGCTGCTTTGCCTGTTGAAAAACTCACTGCTCAGCATGAAGTCGGATGCTTTGCGCTTGTCACAAGAGACGGTGGAGGAAGATACGTCGTTTGATAGCCAGAGCACCCTCCGGTCTGTTTCTCAGCGCGTATCGGAGGAGAGGGATGAGGATGAGGAGGAAGAGGAAGAGGAGGAGAATGTCGGTGAGACAGAAGAGGGTACCAGTGCTCAGTCCTTAACTCTTGAGCGTGTATGGGCTGAAGAGGAGGACTTGGAGGAGGAGGAGGAGGAGGAAATGGAGAGTCAGGCCAGTGAGGAGAGGAAATTCTCGCGTGTTGGGACTCTGGCGCACATGGCAGACCTCATGTTAGGCTGCCTATCCCGTGACCCTCGCGTTAGAAGCATTTTTTCAAACACCGATTACTGGGTGTTCACTCTCCTTGACCCACGGTACAAGCAGAACCTTTCCACTCTCATCCCTGTAGAGGAAAGGAGTATGAGAGTGAATCAATATCAACAGGCCCTGGTGCACAAGGTGAAACAATCCTTCACATCTGACGCCGCTAGGGGCAAAGGGCACGGTTCTGTGGGCCAAGTAGCGGGGGAGAGGAGGCGAGGAGGCCGCTTGTCCAGCACTGGCAGGGGAATGCTCTCCAAGGCCTTTGCCAGTTTTATGTCACCCCAGCAAGACGCTGTCACCTGTCCCCAGTCTCGGCAGAGTAGGGGTGAGCTTTACAGAAAGATGGTGAGGGAGTACCTAGCTGACCATACCAACGTCCGGACCGATCACTCCATACAACTACTGGGTTTCAAAGCTGGACACGTGGCCTGAACTGGCGCTGTACGCCTTGGAGGTGCTGGCCTGCCCTGCCGCTAGCGTGTTTTCAGAGTGGGTTTTTAGTGCAGCTGGTGGCGTAATCACCGATAAACGTACACGCCTGTCAACTGACAGCGCTGACAGACTGACGCTTATTAAAATGAACAAAGCCTGGATTTCACCAGAATTCAAATCTCCTCCGGGGGAAAGCAGCTAAAGATTAAGATTACTTATGTATCCGATTCCTCTTCTCTGCTCCTCCTACTCCTCTTCCTCCTCCTTGTCGTCTTTGCCTAATGCTGACCCAAAAAACGCAATTTTTTAGAGGTCCAACTGACACTCTTTTACCACAATTTTTCCAGAGGTCCACCTACAGGCCCTCTCTGTAAACAATTTTTCCGGATTTCCACCTACAGGCCCTCTCTCCAAACAATTTTTCCGGAGGTCCACCTACAGGCCGTCTCTCTAAGCAATTTTTCCGGAGGTCTACCTACAAGCCCTCTCTCCAAACAATTTTTCCGGAGGTCCACCTACAGGCCCTCTCTCTAAACAATTTTTCTTTGTACCTAGTTGGGTGCTTCCCTAACATGTGATGGGTATGTGCCTTGCCTTTCTTTGTCTGGGTGAGCACAATTGCCATGAGGGTAACCACCAGGCTGTTGCCTGAGAATTTGGGGTAATGGTGGGATTAGGCAGCCTCAGATGCATCCATGCATGCTGCCTCTGCTGTTTCCTGTCCATTTCCGTGGTGTTTCCATCATTTTCTGATGTTTCCAGGTTTTCACCCAGCCTTCCCTAGGCAGAGCCTTGGTCCCCTGCAAAAAATGCTCGAGTCTCCCATTGACTTCAATGGGGCTCGTTACTCGAAACGAGCACCCGAGCATCGGGAAAAGTTTGTCTCGAATAACGAGCACCCGAGCATTTTAGTGCTCGCTCATCTCTACTAAGGACCTTTCTGCACAGGATGTAGACATTGGTCTGGTTGAATGGGCTTTAAGGGAAAGTGTTTCCCCTTGGCCTTATAGGCTTCAGATATTGCAAATCTAATCCACCTCAATATGGAACTTTTTGAGGCTTTCTTTCCTTTGTTCGGCCTGCAATACTGTAGAAAGAGGTTTTTATTGATTCTCCATTGCTTTATTGTTTCTATATAGTGCAGTACTGCCCTTCTAACATCTAATGTATGGAAAGTAGATTCTTGAGAGATACTTGGTTTGGTGTAGAAAGATGGCATCACAATGTCTTTGGACCTGTGAAATGAGGAAACAACTGTAAGCCAGAAGTTTGAATCCAACCTGAATATTAACTTCTCATCAAATATTCTGAAAAAAGGTTCCTGTATCGACAGGGCCTGTAATTCACTTACTCTTCTTGCTGATGTTATTGCTATTAATGGACTCCAATGGTTCAAAAGGTGGTTCAGAAAAACTGGATATGACAACATTAAAGTTCCAAGGTGGTACTATGTTGGTTATTCTGTAAGTCTGTGTGCTGCCTTAAGGAATTGAGAAACCCAGGATACTTCCGTCAGATTGGTATTATACAGGTGACTGGCTCACAGTGAAATAACAATGTATAATGTATTAAATTATGCACATGTAATTATATACAATATAAAAATATGCAAAAACATAAAAGATGAAAATTATCACAAATCCTCATTTGCTTATTCATCGAAAATTGTGGTAAAACAATTGTATTCCACCTCCGAATTCCGGAAACTTTCATAATGGTAATGGAGGTGTATATCCAGGTGTTAGGATAAATATCTCATATAGTAATAAAGCTTCCCGATCTAAAATCCCCCCTTTTATTGGGGAAAGGGCTTACAGTTTAGTATTCAGTAGTTGCGGTCCACCTCCGTGTCTTCCTTGTGTTAGATGTTAGTAATGGGAGTTGTGAGGAATTTGGCTTATGATTCCCTGCCAACCCTCCTTTGTGTTGCAGCCATGTCACATATGGCCACTATGAGTACAATAACAAAACAGGATAGGAGATCAGCTCAGCAGGGGAGGTCGCTGTCCCTAAACTTGGTACTGAGGAACTTTGCACCTTCCTAGTCTGTATGGAGCCTGACCACTCTTCAGAAGGAAGCATGCTGAGGATTTATAACCCCTCAGCAACCTCAAAGAGTCTCCTGCAGCCAGGTCAGCGCCGTAATTTCATAAGGATTTATGAAATTACGCTGCGACCGAGCCAATGACCGAGGACAGTTCTACATCCGTCATGATCAGACCTACCAGTGGGATGTTATGGACCATAACAGGTTTTGGAGATTTTCCTGGCCCATCTGGAGGGAGGGGAGAAGTGCGACACCCCCGGGAGCAGATGGGGCGGGGACGACAAAGCTATAATAATGCTGACCCAAGCAGAGGCCAGCGTCTTTTTCTAAGGGAAGGCATCTGTCTGCACAGTGTTAGAAAAGGCTCAGGAACCGATGACCTCACCGCCTTCCACGTGACTACAGCAAAGCATAACATCTCGGGCAACTGACTATTATTCTGTTCAATTCTGTTGTACCATACTACTTGTATTTGCATACCTGACCGTTGTATTCATCTTCTGGGTATATAGTTGTACCTAGTGAGCCCTTAAGGCGATTAAATATATAATTTAATCTTGTGCTGTTCTTGTATCTCAATCGCGAATCCCAATGTCCGTGGTCTTGGTAATATTGTTAAACGCTACCTAGGGTTGGCTGCTCCCCCAATATAATCCGTTAACTGACTGGAGTTATATCAAACGAGAGCTGGTGGCAGTACTGCTGGGCTGTTAGACTCAGTTTGGCTGGTGATAGCGAAAAAGGGTTTCTCAGCTGGTCAGGATTGTCAGTGAGCGTATCGCCATGCAGGGATTGCGTGGCTGCCCTATCTCACTTCCTGTGCCTGCCTGTGCCCGTGTGGACAGGCGGCGTCTGTGGAAAAAACGTCCCGTACGTAACCCCGAGGGGGAGTGGAACGTCACGAGTTGGTAGGCAAAGACTGAACCGTACCACGTGATCCTCACGTAAGCACGCACAGGGGCAGAGTTGCGGGTCCGGTTCGTCACATATTGGGGCAGAGTTGCGGGTCCGGTTTGTCACATATTGGTGGCAGCAAAAGTGGGATCGAGATACTAGTGTGTGTGTGAGCGTGAGATACATACTCCCAAACACTAAAGACTGCCAGCAGCAGCTTTTGGCTGTTGGAGTTTAGCTCAACACTAGACTGTGTGCAAATACAATAAGGTGTGTGGGTGCATCAGGTTGCAGTCTGTGTCAGTGATCATTGATGGCAAATAGCACAAGAAGAAAGTTAAAGGAGTTGGCTGAGGCTATAACTGATGGCATGGAGGACGCAGTCCAGATAAGGGGTCAAGAGGAGGTGGAAGGCAACTTTTTGCAAGGCGAGGCGGAGCACAGCCAAAGCTTCCCAAGGAGCCAGTTACCGGAGGTCAGGCCCCCGGGGAGCCGATCTCCACTTGTCCATCCGCCTAGCCAGCCAGGCTCGACCGCCTCGATGCTGGAGACCAGGTGACCTATGAGATCCTGATGGCAGCTGCAGAGCGTCGCACACAAGCAGAGGCTGCAGAGCCTCTCGAACAAGCCGACTGCGAACACCAGCTGTGAGTGCTACAGCTCCAATTGCAGCAGCCTGATGCGAGTCTCCAGAGATCCGGGTCCCAAAGCTACGGGCAGAGGACTTCCCCTGCTGGACAAAGATGGAGGCTTGGACACTTTTTTGTTGGCATTTGAAACCGCCTGCCATCAGTAGCAGCTGCCTGAAGATCAGTGGGTGCGATTCCTAACACCACGTCTCAGGGGAAAAGCCCTGGAAATTTTCGGGTATCTGCCCAGTGAGACCATCCTGAGCTATGAGGATATCAAGCAGGCTCTTGTCTGGCAGTACAATTTGACCCCTGAGATGTACCGGAAGAAGCTCCGGAGTTTGCAGCCGGGCCCCACCCAGAGCTGGGCCGATCACATGTGGGCCTTGCTGAGAGCGGTCGACCAGTGAACCACAGGATTGGAGCTTACCACCGTCCAGCAGCTGAAGGAGCTCATTGCCACGGAACAGTTCTTGTGGAATTGCCCCGAGGAACTCCAGCAGTATCTCCGTGACCAAAAGCTGAAGGGGACCCCCGCAACAGCAGCCTTGGCCGATGAGTATACCAACAACAGGACTTCAGAGGCCCGGAAACCTGTCAGCTGGAGAGGGGGTAAGACGCACGCGGCACCAGCTACCCCTGCTCCTAGGCCCAAGAGGGCACCGGCCTCTGCTTCACAGCCCACATCGGTGGGGGAACCCCGACTCCGCCACCTGTGTAAGCAGCCAGGACACTTCAAGGCCATGTGTCCCCAGTGCCCGAGGGACTCATCCCAGTCGTCGACCCAGAAACCGTCCACTTTGCTTTGTGTGGGTGGGGGTGGTGGGAGGTCCCTTGACAATTTTCAACCCGTCACCGTGGGCCAGGCCGTGGCCATGGGACTTAGAGACACCGGCGCTGAGATGACTCTGGTACGGCCTGAACTGGTGGCACTGGATAGGAGGCATGGAACCGGCGCTGCCTGTCGCCAAGGTCTATTTGGATTGGGGTGGCGGTCGAGGAGTAAGGGAGGTGGGGGTATCATCGAATATCCCTGCCAGTGTTTTGCTGGTGACGGACTTGGGGCAGCTTGTGTCTAAGTACGTGGCCGCTGACACCCCAGGGTCCGATCCCCCAGAATGTGATGTAATGTTCACCCCTGTTGGTACTGATACTGTACATAACAAGCCTGGTAATGGTGATGCGGGGGTGGGGGATGTAATGTGTGCCTCTTCCCTCAGTGGGGAGGGGGTTATTCATGCCAGCTTTGGCCACGGTGTGGCCAGGGAGCAGGCTTTGACCTGTTGTCCTAAGTAGTGGCTACTGAGGGGACAAGCGGGGGGCAGACAGCTGCAGGGGAGGAGAATGCAGATGAGGTCAGGGCTGTTCCAGGAGAAGTAGGGCTCCCAGGTAAGGCCTCAGGGCAGGATTCCTCCACCACGGGGATGTCGAAGGGCCAGGTTAGTCTGTCTGGACTGGCGACTTGGTTGGAAGCCGAGGGGAAGCAGGTGCTACCAGCAGTGGCAGCGACCATAGCTGCTGTCACGCACAGTGGAAGCGCTGGGGCCCTAGGGGCCCCTCAGGGGTCTGACGGCTTTCCCTCTTCCGAACAAGTGGCTGCCAAGTCAGATGGAGGCCAGGAGACAGGTCCCGAGGATCTGATGGAGGACGTGGCCGTCTCGTCAATTCAGGCCACGTCCAGTCAGGGGTTTCAGGAGGCGTTAGAGGCTGACGCCAGCCTGAATGCTCTCAAGGAGCAGGCGGCACAGCCTCCCTTGGACTCAGACCTCAAGCGTGTGGTCTGGGACCAGGGACGACACTACCGGGTCACAGTCCAGCAGGGTTCGCAGGAGGCGTGGCCCAGGGACCGACAGTTGGTGGTACCCTATCCATTCAGGGCGGAGTTGTTGCGGATCGCACATGAGTTTCCGATGGCCGGACACCTAGGGGTCACTAAAAAAAAGGCCCGGCTGGCTCAGCATTTCTACTGGCCAAAAATGGGGGCCGATGTGACTAGCTACTGCCGTTCGTGCGACACCTGCCAGTGGGTGGGAAAGGCAGGTGTCGCATCATTGATGAGCCTTTCAGGAGGGTGGCTGTGGATCTGATTGGACCTCTGTCCATTCCCAGCAGCTCCGGGAAACGTTTTGTACTAACGGTAGTAGACTACGCCACCCGGTACCCGGAAGCGGTGGCCTTGTCATCCATTCGAGCTAACAAGGTGGCCACTGCCCTACTGGAGATTTTCTCCCAAGTGGGCTTTCCCCAACCCCCCTTTGTTTTGCAGCCATGTCACATATGGCCACCATGAGTACAATAACAAAACAGGATAGGAGATCAGCTCAGCAGGAGGGGTCGCTGTTCCTAAACTTGGTAGTGAGGAACTTCGCACCTTCCTAGTCTGAATGGAGCCTGACCACTCTTCAGGAGGAAGCATGCTGAGGATTTATAACCCATCAGCAACCTCAAAGAGTCTCCTGCAGCCAGGTCGGTGACGTAATTTCATAAAGATTTATGAAATTACGCCGCGACCGAGCCAATGACCGAGGACAGTTCCACAACCCTGAAGACGAGCGGGATTTGGTCCTGTAACTTCAACGGTTCTAGGATCCACGGTTGGGGAGATATGTGTAACTCCTAGAAGAAACCCAGTAGCTTAGCTGTGTTTGGTCTCATCCCCCTACCAGTGGGATGTTATGGACCATAACAGGTTTTGGAGATTTTTCTGGCCCAGTGTGACACTCCCGGGAGCAGATGGGGCAGGGACGACAAAGCTATAATAATGCTGACCCAAGCAGAGTTCAGAGTCTTTTTCTAAGGGAAGGCCTCTGTCCAGGGGCGTACATAGAAATCATGGGGCCCCATAGCAAAACTCAGAATTGCCCCCCCCCCCAATAATTGCATTAACCTAATAAAAACAACATCTGTATGTTTTATGTGCATTGTATTTGTAACGCAGCCTCTTAAGGGTTAAATGGCAGAACTGGAGATAGTTCCAGTACTGTCAGTTTCAGCAATGTATCAGCTATATAGCTGATACCAAAAGGTGATCACTGCGATACACATTTACATAGAAGAGCAGGAAACAGTAAAAAATAAACAAAAAAAAAAAAATTGGTGTAAAGTAGAACTGGCTTAGTTGCCCATAGCAACCAATCAGATTCCACCTTTTAGTTTTCCAAAGAAGCTATGAAAAATGAAAGGTGAATTCTGATTGGTTGCTATGGGCAACTAAACCAGTTCTACTTTACACCTGTTTGATAACTCTCTCTCTCTCTCTATATATATATATATATATATATATATAGAGAGAGAGAGAGAGAGAGAGAGAGAGAGAAATATCTAATTCTTTCTCTCTCTATATATATATAACTATAAAAATATATATAGAGGGTTCAAGCAGGTGTCTGTGAGGAGCTGGAAGCATATGGTGTGTGGTCAGTAAGCAGTGAACAGTGCCCTGTGTGTGTGTGTGTATTATATATATACTGTATATATACATACATATATATATAGTATATGACACACACCAGCACTCCTACTAACCCTGTCCCTGCTATTTATATATTACAGACCCAGCAGAGCAGACCCAGCAGTCAGCTATGAACATTGTAGAGTTCCTACTGTCTGCTGTTTCTGTACTGGCTCATTGTGGTCTGGATACCTAGAAGAGTTTGTCCTATCTCTGCAGGTCACTGGTGGAGGAGGTCAGAACAGTGACTTTCTACTGAACTTGCTGGGCCCCTCTCTGTAAGGAGCTCTGCTGCTGTAATGATGCTAGATGCATCAGGCAAAAGCAGCAGAGTGAAGAGTGGAGGACAGATCTGGTCATGGCCCCGAAATTTCAGCTGGTCAATAAGCAGAGCAGGGAACACAGCATCTTCCTGCTTATTGACCAGCTGGGTATGTAAGAGAGGAATTGAGCAGAGGGCTGGCAGCTACACAGGCAAGGAAGAAGGTTGCTGTGCATTTATGTTGGAAAGGGGGGCGGGGCCATTTGGCCTGGCCAGGCCCTTCACACTCCTGGGCCCCATAGCAACTGCCTCCCCTGCCTATATGGACGGTACATCAGTGCCTCTGTCTGCACAGTGTTAGAAAAGGCCAAGGAACCGCTGACCTCACTGCCTTTCACGTGACTGCAGCAAAGCATAACATCTCGGGTAACTGACTATTATTCTGTTACAATTCTGTTGTACCATACCACTTGTATTTGCATACCTGACCATTGTATTCATCTTCTGGGTATATAGTTGTACCTAGTGAGCCCTTAAGGCGATTAAATATATAATTTAATCTTGTGCTGTTCTTGTATCTCGATCGCGAATCCTAGCGTCCGTGATCTCGGTAATATTGTTAAACGCTACCTTGGGTTGGCTGCTCCCCCAATATAATCCATTAATGGACCGGAGTTATATCAAACGAGAGCTGGTGGCAGTACTACTGGGCTGTACTAACTAACTACTCGGTTTCGCTGGTGATAGCGAAAGGGGTCTCTCAGCTGGTCAAGATTGTGAGTGAGCGTATCACCACGCAGGGATCGCGTGGCTGCCCTACTGTATCTCCCTTCATGTGCCTGCCTGTGCCTGCGTGGACAGGAGGCGTCTGTGAAAAAGACTTGCCATACGTAACCTTACACACCCCGAGGGAGCGTGGAACATCACATGTTGGTAGGCAAAGACTAAACTGTACCGCTTGATACCCACGTAAGCACGCGCAGGGGCGGAGTTGTGGGTCTGGTTCGTTACAGGAGTATACGTCCAGATTGCTAGATAACATGCATTACACAGAAACGTTAGTTACCATCATCTCCAATTGCCCCGTTTTCCTGTACCGTTCAGGGACAGTATGGAGAGATTGCAGCAGTGCAGCAGTAAGTAGTTTTACTCCACTCACCTTTGCTCCTGGAGCGCTGCTGATCTTGTAGTTCCCTTCTGCGCCAACACATTTACTTATGTATGTTTAGTGAAAGTATGAGAATGCCAACTTGCAATGCTTCTATGATCAAAGCTGTGTTGAGGTAAATTTGCTGATTTCAATAAGGTGAGATAGATAGATACCGCAGATTCACAAGATGCGTTTCAAAACAAAGTTTCTTCCTCAGTGGTTACAATGATGTGAAAATATAGGACCAATCACTCCTTATATAGAGCTTTACTAATTTCAAAAACCCAGACCGGACTGTGTCATGATCTTTTAGCAAGTTTGAAGTAAACACCAAAAGTAATAATAAAATAAAAAAATAGAAATAAATAGAAGATAATGATAAACAATAATAACATGCACTCCTGATGAATAGGGGCTGGGGCATTGCTAGGTTAAAACATTTGGGGCCTGGGCCCCTGATGTCTTGTCCCAGGCCCCGAATGCCTGGCTGCCATCCAGATAGAACTGTATTGCACTCCTGAGGACGAATCTAATGCCCTGCAAGAGCTGAAGGACCTGTGGTGACATCTCACTTCATGTGATCAGTTCTAAATGCAGTAGCTGAAAAAGACCTGCAATGATGTCACCATCATGTGACCAGTGCAGGACGGGATGGCTGAGCAGTGAAGAGAAGTCCTCGGAAGAAGGGGTGGTGAGGTCTGCTACATGAGGAGAGGTAAGTGAAGGGAAAAGCAGAGAAATGCTGGGGGCTGTAGTTATTTAACTGGGACTATACGTTAGGGCTGAAGGAAGGGAAGTTATTTACATGGGACTGAAAGTTAAGGGGGTGATGTTATTGACATGAGACTATATGTTGAAGGCGGCTGTGGGAGGGAGTGATATTATTTACATTGGACTGAATGTTGAGGGGGTAATGTTATTTACATGGGACTGCATGTTTGAGGTGCCTGGGGAGGGGGTGATTTTATTTACATGGTGCTGTATGTTGAAGGTGTCTGGGGGAGGCAGTGATGCTATTTACATGGGACTGAATATTGAGGGGGTGATTTTATTTACATGGGATTGTATGTTGAAGGCGGCTGGGGAGGGGGTGATGTTATTTACGTGGGACTGTATATTGGAGGGGGCTGGAGAGATGGTGTGATGTTATTTACATGGAACTCTATGGCGGAGAGAGGGAAATAATGTCATTTACATGGGACTGTGTAGTGGAGGGGCTGAGGAAATATATTTTCTGAGAACACTAAACAGAGGAATATAACTACAGAGGGCACTGCAGTTGGCATTATAAATACTGTGGGCACTTCAGGGCAAGCATTATAATAGTAGGGGACATTATAAATACTAATATTATATAATATTATTAATATTAATAATTAATAATTAATAATTATTAATATTAATACTGAGGGGTGTGTAGACAGCTTTATAACACTGGGGGGACAATAGGGGACCTTATTTCTACTGGGGCTTTGTGAGGGCATTATTAATACTGAAGGGCTCTTCTACTAATGGAGGCACTCTTGGGGAGCGTTATCACTGTTGGGGGCACTATAGGGGGCAGTATTACTAATGAGGGCATTCTAGAAGGGAATTACTATTGGTGGGACTATGAGGAGCAATATTACTATGGGGGCACTATTACTATGGGCAAGATTATCTGTATGGCACTCATTTTTCTTCAGGATAGTATTTTGGGGGTACAGAAAAGTGAGAAAGCTAAGATGTCCATGTGTCACACTCTGCAGAGACGAGGCACGGCTAACAGAAGTTGTCCGGACCGAATGGAGAAGATGATGACAGAGAAGATCTATATCAGAGGAGACATCACCTGGAGGTTCTGGATGTGAGAGGTAAGTGCTGCAGCATAGCTGTATAGCAAGTACAGTAAAATGTCTTCAGTGCTAGTGTTTGCGGGGGAGGTGGCAGTTGGTCGACTTGGGCCATATGTTTTGGGGATTGGGCCCCGGATCTTTTGAGATCCTAGCAATGCCCCTGGATAGGGGTTAATAAGAGGGCGCAGAACATGTAGAGGCGCTGGTTAGCAGTCTGGCATTAACATGTTATTCGTCCCTATCATACACCCGCCTATAGAAATCCATTTGGATCCTTGGTACAGAAGGCAACAAGGATCCAAATTCAAAGATCTTTTTAGATTCATTTCTTGACATCCTAGATACAAAATTGCCGCCTCTCCAATCTTTGTTCACCGATTGGATGGCCGTATATTTCAACCCTGTTGGATCACTAGCTGATAGGAGATGTTTCTCGTATCACTTCCTTATGTTGTTTATATGTTCTGATACTCTAACTTTGAACAGTCTTGCCGTATGGCCTATACACTGTTTTGCACATGGGTATTCTAATAGGTAAATGACCGCCTCACTTTTGCAGGATAAGGTTTCTTTGACTTCCCATTTAAATCCATTAGATGTGGAAGTCACTGTAGTTGTTTTCCTATTAAATTTGGTCAGTCTGCAGTTGCGGCATACTCTGCATCTGTAGAATCCTTTTAGTGCTGCCCATGGAGCTGTCAATGACTTCTCTTTTATTTTTCTAATTGGCCAATATTTATGAATTATAGCTGACACATTTTTATATTCTTTAGTAAATGGTAGCACCAGTTTCGTACTTCTGTTATATGTATATTATTAGGGATGAGCAAACTTTTGAAAAGTTCGATTCAGCTGATTCGCCGAATTTTACAAAAAAATTTGCTTCGTGCTGAATTACTTCACCACGAAGCACATTTTTTTGTAAGTAGTGGGTGCAATGACAGGGAGCTGCGATAGTGCCGCCCCCGTCATTGTACCCCTCAGATGCCGCGTTCATACAGTACAGACCAAAAGTTTGGACACACCTTCTCATTAAAAGAGTTTTCTGTATTTTCATGACTATGAAATTGTAGATTCACACTGAAGGCATCAAAACTATGAATTAACACATGTGGCATTATATACTTAACAAAAA